>AYEL01085235.1:0-15932 GCA_000484575.1 Olivierus martensii | reverse complement strand
GTAAATTGTAACAACCTATACACAGCCCAAATTTTGGATAATTTTTCTTAAAAATTGTAATAAAGTAAGGGCCTACCTAGTATCTATAGCCAAAGTGCTATAAAATTAATATAAAGTAGCCAGGAGAATCACTTGCAATAATAAAATACATTTACAATACTAAAGTTAACTATGCAGGAGTCGGAGTCAGAACTTACAAATTTTAGGGAGTCGGATTTTTCTTAAAAGGTGTAGTCGGAGTCGGATTTTTTTGAAAGATGGAGTCGGAGTCGGATTTTTTTTAAAGGTGGAGTCGGAGTCGGAGTTGGATTTTTTTTTAAAAGGTGGAGTCTGAGTCGGAATCGGATCATTTACTATCCGACTCAGCAAACCCTGCTTTCTATAGTCTATAAATAATAGAGTGCATAATAAAATAAAAATAGGACAGATCCAAGTTAACTTCCTCACATATTTATAGTTTAACAATAATATTATAAAGCATAGAAGAATATAGGAAACAATTAAGAAATATCTCAAACTATAAAATAAAACTGAAAATAGTTCTTTAGAACATATCAATAATAAAACATTCAATGAAACTATAATTTATTACTACAGCTTAATGGATGATATTTGCCAAATCTGAATTCACTTAATTCTATTTATTCTATCAATCATTTTTTAATGAGCTTATTTATTAGTCTATAAATAAAAATTTGTGATCCATTGCATAAAATTAAAGTCTTATACCAAGAAAAATTCAATATTTTACTGTATTCCATTTTTTTAATTTCTTTTGTTTATTTATTTTATTTCTTGAGTTCTATCTTTTAAGCTTATTGCCTGAATGATGTATTTTTCTGTTTTAGGATAGTGTATCTTTAATTACATAAGTTTTGAATAAATTTATCCAACAAAAACACAAAGTAAAATGCAAAGCCCTTAAACAGTCAAAAACTTGCATTTTACTTTGTGCAGTCTTGTGGAACTTTTATTTATCAAACAAGTTTTATGCCAAATTATTTTGTTCATTTAATAAATTTTATCAGTTATATAAAAAATTAATACAATCTAAATTTGTTGAAATAATTAATATTGAAGTATAGCTTGTTCCTAAATTCCAGTTTCCCATTACAAAAAATAATTTCAAGTTAAATGATATAAGAGAAAAAATTATGCAGATTTCTTTATTTCATAGTTTACAGTTTCTTATTAATGCATTTTGATATATGTTGCAAAGTCGCGGATTAGAACGAATGTCAATAACAATAATTATAAACTAAATCTAATGGTTCTAATGACTCTGCAATCCAGAGTTCGGCCTGAGCTCAGGTTTTAACGACTCTGCAATCCAGAGTTCAGCCTGAGCTCAGGTCTTAAACTAAAAGACTCTGCAATCCAGAGTTTGGCCTGAGCTCAGGTCTTAAGCTAAGTTTCCTGCATCCAGAGTTTGCCTGAGCTCAGGTCTTTAACTAAGTTCTAACTTAAACTAATTAGCTAAGCTCAGGTCTTAAGCTAAAGTTCTAACTTAAATATAATTACTCCACAATCTAAACACAATGTAACTGTCTAATTGACGAAACAAAACCGGAAATCGGAACTTATAACTAAAAGTGCCAATTAAGTGTTAGAATAAACAAACAAAACGATGTTTAGAACTTACACTAATAAATTGAATAAACTTGGAAATCAGAACTTAAACTAAAAGTACCGATTAAGTATTAGCAGTAAAGTGGAGAAATCGGAACTTAAATTAGAAGTACCGATTAAGTGTTAGCAGTAAAACGAATCAAAACGATGTTAGAACTTACACTAATAAATTGAATAAATTTCCAAACAAGTTTGTAAGGATTCTGGATGCACAGTTTTCAACCTTAATTTTAATTAAAAAATATCTAAATATATAGTATATATTTATTTATTTTTAACTTTTAAAATATATTGAAGCCATAAAAGTTTTGATATACAAATACAACTGATTTTTTATTATTGTTATAAAAGTCGAGTAATTTATATCCAAAATTAATTTTCGTGTACGATGAAGTTGTTGTCAGCTTTATTTAGATGTATATGCATTTTAATTTATACAAAATTCCGAACATGAGATTATAAAATTTAATTAAAGACTATACGTTATGATGAAGAAAAATCACAATTTAAGCTTTTCTCATTTGAGATACATTAATGCAATGACTTATAATTAATCAAATGATTATTTCGACATTTTTAATCAATATTAATAAAATAATATATTCATTTAATTATTGTTAAATCCTATAAATTATATTTTTACGAAACCAAACTGATCGTGCATCTGTATTGTTGATGTATAGGATACTGTAGTCTCCTCATTTGAAGATATACGAAAACCATAATTTATATAATTGGAAGTGGTATCACAGTTAAGTTTTAATAAATAACTTTTGCTTATCAGCTTGTTTTACTCTTTTACAAATAAATCACTCATCTAAAAGTTAGCTTTTAAGATATGTGAATCCCAAGATGAGAAGAAAAAAAAATGCATAAAAATATGAAAATATCGTGTTGATTTATTACAAAAAGTATACATAACGGCTATAGAAGACTTGTTAATGCATTTGTCAATAAATTAATAAAATAAGGATATTGTTAATCTAAAAAAAAAAAAAACTGCTTTTATACTCCATCAAAATTATTCTTTACATTAGTTAATGCATTTGTCAATAAATTAATAAAATAAGGATATTGTTAATCTAAAAAAAAAAACTGCTTTTATACTCCATCAAAATTATTTTTTACACTGAAATATTTTAAAAATTACTTTAAAATGATACCTTTTTATAGGATACGGAATTATTAATGAAAGAAAATTATCTTGTTGATAAAAAAAATCATTTTTTTCTATTTAAGAAATCACGTATCAATGAGATATTTTAAACATCTTTCTTCTTCTCGTACAGCTGAACAAATCATAAATATTTAAGCATTCAAAATAAGTTTAAATATATAAAATTTCACTCTTAAAAAAAAGGAAGGGGAAAAAATATCTTGACAGCTTTTAAATAATCGTATGTAAATTGCAGTTTAAAATTCATTTCTTAATAAGCTTCAAATTCAAAAACTTGATATTTTTCATTAAAAATTATTATGTAAAAACCCAGAAGAAGATTTACGACATGAAATTTGTTCAAAATTATATTAGGTGAAAATTCTAGCAAAACTTAACTTGAAACTGTAGACGGTACACTACCCTTCCTTTTTCACCTTTCTTCTTGATTAATGAGATAACTTTAGAATATACTTTTTCTCATCCCATCTATACCCTACAACGTCAATTAAGAGGACTACTGGCTCAGGTGTAGACAGTTGAAACTTATTGTTAAATCGGTAGACTGCTGGTGATGTATGGAAGTAGCTCGAGTCGATATGCTTCCGTCAGATTTATTGACTGTGGGGACTTGTAAACTAACCGGTCTGACAATTACTAAATCAATGTTCTAATCTTGCACGTCACTTGACTGTTAGAATTCATTGTACAGTTTTTCCAGCATTCGTACTCTGTTACATGCTTTGGCTTTGATCCAGTAGTGAAAAGCCTTTCGATTCTTTACCATTCTAATGATACTACAGTAGTTCGTTTTATTGATGAAAAACAAGTCACTCAATTTTATAAGAAAATTCTCTTGGTATGACTTCCTGACTATTCAAAACATATTGAAAAGTTTGGACCCCTTTCAATAATTTTCTTAAAAGCTTTTTAAAATAATTAGACGAAAGTTTCAAAAATATGTTTGGTGATAAATGCATCTCTCCTACTTTACTGCTATTACTGAGTTTACTTATTATATTGTAAAATTTAATTCTAAAGCTTAAATTTATAATATTTAATATAAATATATATATATTTTTTATTTTATTTATTTAAAAAAAATTATTTTATTTTAAAATAATTATAATTTTAAAATAATATTAAAATTTAAAAATTTTTTTTTTTTATATATATTTTTATATATTTAATGCTTAAATATTTAATGTATCTAGAATTAAAATATAAAAATAAATTTTCTTTTTATCCAAGTTAATAAACTAAGCTTGAAATTTTTTAAATAAATATTTTAATATTGACAAAAGAAAAGAGTTCAGTCTAATCAATTGATTTTATAAAGATGATGACCTTTCAGAAGAATATCTGTTAGTCCCTCGGAGGATGATGTTCGTATAAAAAAATATATTGTGTAAGAAAACTGAGAATTTCCTTTTTCTAGTTCGTGCAATAAAAAAGAATAAAAAAAGTGCTTTAAAAACTTAGATTTTCGCTTACGGCAAGGATTAGTTGGTGGATTACACTTAAAAATGTGGATGGTATGCTTACTAAGCTGTCAATCATCGATTTTACTTTGTTGTTGTAAGGTTTAAAAACTTTCTTCAATTCTTTGTCTGAATAGCCGAGCTGAAAAACTTTTCTCGGTAAGAATCAATGTAATAATAACAAGACTACAATATTTATTGATATTAATTTTCTTTTTTCCCAACTTATCTTTCTATTTTAATACTACTTTATATGCATTATTTCGCTTTCAAGTGTAAACACGTTCCACGAAAATTATTCTGTTTTTGTGAAAAGATTTTCGTAAGTTCGTAATAATAAGGATTATAAATCTGAAATTTCGCCAAATTTAAATCTCTTGGATGATTTGAAACAGGTTCTTAATGCAATTCAAACAATCAATTTGTCTTTTAGATTTTTACACAAATTAGTAAATATATCTTATAGAGAATACTCAAGATTTTTCCAATATTTCTTTCTTTTCATTTATCAATTTAAATCCTATAGATTACACTGTTACGAATAACGTCTTTTTCTTGTTTTTTCGAACAAATGATATAATTTGTAAAATAAATAATACAAAGTATCGACATTATTAATCTTACAGAATATAAAAAATAGTTTATGAATGTAAAATACAATGGTTATAATATTTTGATTTAACTTTCTTTCTTAAAAATTTCGAATATAATTGAAACAGATACATATCGTTAATTTAATTTTCTTAAAATTTAATTAATTAAACGGATCAAAATCTTTTGTATGGAAAAAAAAAATCTTAAAATGGTTGCTGCAGAGGAACGTTCCGTGCAGAATTGTTTCTATGCGACACTATATGTCTCTATGTTATAGTATGATGCATGAGATAGCAAATATCTCTTGTATCACTCCGTGTAACTACGCAACATACTGCTTGACTACCTGTAAGTACGCAAATTATTATATTAACGAGGCGACATAATACTGCATATAGGCCTACTAAATCTAATTGACGTTGACCGGTTAGCTGCTGTAATTTTTGATTTGATCTTACTTGAGAAGTGCTAGTATATATATATACCTGTATACTAGCAAAACAGATATAATGCATTTTTGATGCTATGTTTCATTTTCTGAACTAACAGTTTATTGATATTCATTTGTACAAAGTTATATGGAAAAGGATTTAAAAAAGAAGAATCTAAATACATTCAATGCATACTGATTAATTAAAAATTTCTTAAGTTTTTTAGACTAATTTTTAATCAAATACAATATTAAGTTAATAGTTACATTTAGTAATATAAAAAATTTTGATAATTAAAAAAAGAAGAATCTAAATACATTCAATGCATACTGATTAATTAAAAATTTCTTAAAGTTTTTTAGACTAATTTTTAATCAAATACAATATTAAGTTAATTGTTACATTTAGTAATATAAAAAATTTTGATGTTATAAGAATAATGCGTATAATAAACGTTCAACAAATAAATTATTACATTTTTTGAAGAAATGATAATTTTTTTATATTATTGGTGATTTTGTATCATTTTTAAATCAGATTTAAACGAAAAAATTATGATTTAGAATATTTATTAGCCAATATGTATCATCTGTATTCTCCTTTAAATTTTCTCTAAAAAGATTAATTTTTAGTTTTATATTTAAATAGCACTATCTGTTCGAATTTTTTAATGATCTAATTTAATTGAAAGAAGCCATTCAAACGAATTTTTAATTTATTTTATGCATTTTTTTCTTTATAAAATTTGTTATAAACAATTGTTTACTTTTATGATTAAAAAAATTCCACACCGTAAATTATATTTGGAATAGAATTTTTATTACAATTATAAAATAAGCTACAATCTCTTAAACACTGAAACCAAGTCATATACATGCGCGGTCCTCTAGTTACGAACATTTCGTACTTACAAACAACGTGAAATTTCATTTTCAAATTTCACAAGATTTCAAAAACTCTTCAATAATTTTAAGTAATATGATAGAAAATTGCTGTAGCAACCAATAGAATGTAAAATTACAGTTAGTTAACATATTACTTTAGTATTTTCAAGATGGCGGCGATTACACCAAAAATTCTTCGATTTATATTCGGAACTTTTCATTAAAATCATTAAGAAACTTTTAATTGATCCATTTGTGAAATATATTACAATATACAGTATATAAAGTTATTTCAGTACTTTTGGATCCAAAAGTACTGAAATAACTTTATATACTGTATATTGTAATATATTTCACAAATGGATCAATTAAAAGTTTCTTAATGATTCAGCAGTGCCTGAATTACGAACAATCCGATTTATGAACAAAACTTATGTACGAATTATATTTCGTAACTAGAGGAGAACATGTATTAAGTTCAGTAATATTTTCCAAATAAAATTATGCATTTCTTTTTAGTGTATTTTCCAAAAGTGAGATTTATAAGATCATCATAGTGTTTAACTCTTATCCCAACTGATAACTTTTGAATTAATAGACATTTATATTATCAGCAAGAATGTTCTGATAAAGATAAGTTCGATAATTCCTTTTTTAATCCTTTAATTTCAACCGTTTAACCCGAGGAAAGTAAATGGCAGACATTCAACTTCTGGATATTTTCCTAATACCTTTTAAACGAAATAATGGATTTTCTGAAATTTAGCAAAAAAGACCATGCCACTGAAAATGAACTTGACGATATCAATCGATTTTGTATTTTCAACATTTAAAAAATGTCGATCATTCGAACTTCTGACACTATTGAATTATTTGTAAGATTTTTATAAAATTCACTATAAGAGATCGTAGCGTTTAAGTAGATGACTTTTATCAACGTATATTTTAATGCAGCATCTTTAATCATTTCAAAAAAATATTTGGAATGTAGTCGAATTACCTGTTTCAATTTGTTTACAACAATCATTATTAAACGTGTTTCGCAGAACATAATATTCAAACATTATGAAGTAACAATAATAGCCAAATTACGACGAACAATCCGAAATCTAATCATTTATAAATTAGCAATCGAAATAATAACAATTTTAGTCAGTATAAATAACAAATTCATTATTAATTAATTAGTTTTATTATTAAATTATATTAATCGAATAAACTCATTCATTTATAATTATATGTTAATCAATTTAATATAAACAAGATAATTTTTGTTTAGTATTACTTAAATAAACTATTTTAAATACAATATTTAATAAAAGCTCAAATAAAATCAGATCTAGGAATTCATGAAGGACATTTTAAAATTAGATTTAATAATTTTAATTATTGTATGACAACGATAATAAATTTTTGAAACGCTGTTAAAAATTGTTATATCAACACAATTCTCATGTTAATTTAGTTAATAATAATAATAACAAGTTAATCATTAAATATTTAGCTTATTGCAATTATTCAATGGTTTACATTCTAATCAATGGTTTACATTCTAATCATTAAATTATTTACTTTTATGATTTCAGGAAGGCTAAATAACTTATTAAAAATCCATTCATAATATACTCTAATATATCGATGGTGTAATGAACTATAACGTCTACCTTGTTGGATAATTGCTGAAGTTGGTCACGATGTGGTTGACTAACTCTGAAAAAAAAGGAGAGAGAACAACAGTTAATTCTGAATTTCCTGATTGCAAATATAAGTCAAATATTTAACAGCCAAATTTAACTTAGCAAAATTTCGATATTCGTTTTACAGTGTTAAATTTCTCAACTCTTTTTAACTTCGATTAATTAAATTTGATTTGGACTTTAAAAAAAAATACACTCTTTTATTTTTAAATTTTTTAACATCAGTTTAAATTCCTGATGAGAAAATCAAGTAGTCTTTGGTTGTTTTGTTTTTTTTAATGGTTTTTGATTAATATATATAACATCAGTTTAAATTCCTGATGAGAAAATCAAGTAGTCTTTGGTTGTTTTGTTTTTTTAATGGTTTTTGATTAATAGGTATGCTTATAATCTTGTTATTATTATTATTAACGCTTATTATTATTTATTAATAATTATTGTCAAACAATTCATAAAAAATGTAAGAAAAGGAAATATTTTAAATTGCGAACTTTAATCAGGATTTTAATAGAAAAATTTATTAGTAACAATTTTTTTTTTTATTATTACAATTAGATTCTAGAGACGATTAAACAATGATTCCAGCTTTAGAACAGAAGCATATTAAATAGTTTAATATGGACATATGTAAATTAAACTGTTTTCGTCCGTTTATTAATAATAATAATAATAATTTTTGATTATTAGAGAATATAAAACGATGAAGAAAACATCAAAAATTAATGTAAGCTTACAGACTTTCAACGTTACAAAAACAATTGTTTTTTTATTTGTTATTCAGAAATTTTAGCAAGAATTATGAACATTAAACACATAAAAGCAATAACTAGATTTCACGATAAAAGTTTCAATATTAAAAATTCCGAAAATTAACAATGAAAAGTGAGTGGTGCAAGCAAAACGTATATATTTTATAGGCTCAATTAATTCTAGTAATTTTTTTTCTGGTTATTAGAAGACTACTTTCTCGAATTGAGCGAATAGAAATTTAAATATAATATTTTAAATAGTGAATTTATTTATGGAAGTCCGGACAAAAAGCAAATTACAGAAAAAAATTTATCTTAATGATACGTTGGTAGAAAATTACAGTTAAATTATTCAGAGACTGTATAAGTTATTAGTGAACTACAATGTCTTTAACTTAATTCGTTGTCGAGTTGGGTTAGTGGAATAAGCCAGTGATAGCCATTCCACATGGTGATCAGTGAAGCGTTGAAGAATGTGGATCGACAAACCAAGCATAATGTTAAATAAACTCCTCAATAAAAGGATTTTACTCTATTTCACGGAATAAAAATTTATTTTTGTTTGAAACTTTAACAAAAAATATCAGTATGAACACATAATGATATCAGTATTTAGGAATCACATAATAAAGTCAAATATAAAAAAAAATAATATTCCAGTGAAGCGTATGCGTGCTGCATAATAAAATTAGGAGCATTCATGAAAATGTACAAGATAGAAATCTACATAACTATCCGTTTATGATCGTTGTAACAACACAAACGTTTATGAACTTCGTTAAATGGAATGATTGAATCAGATGCATTTCTAATGTCACTCCAGTTTAACCATTTAGGACCTTAAAGCATAAAGTAATTATCATAATTGTCCAATTAAGATCAAAATCGAAATGTATCAATGGAATTCTATTAAAGTTCATTCCGTTATTGCCGAATTACTTTGAAGATGAACGGATAGACATAAAGACGGATAAATTAAAAAAATTGAAATTCTGAATAATGATTGTAAAAAGGAAGTTAACTTATTTATTTATTTATTTATTTTATCTCTTTAATTAAAATATATTTTCAATGAAAATTCATCAGTCAATACAATCTGATTACATATTTTTTGTCTTGCATAAAATTGAATTCAAAATAATCAAAACTTTGATTACAGAGATATATCCATTCTCGAAATAGTTTCATAATCAAAGTAGAGTAAATAAAAACTGATAAAAAGTAAAATATGTAAACGAACTTTTTACCTGTGGTAAGTAATATTTTTAGAGATTTTTCTTTTTACAAAATTTTTTACATGAACATAACATCATTAATATGCAACAAATAATTTCAAAAACATCAACTTATTAAAATATCTAATGGCTGCAATCTTATTTTTACCATCTTTTAATATGATTACATAGAATAATATTAATTAATGAGGAACGGTTCCTTGAAATTTGACGTTTTTGTTTACAATACTTGATTCTTGAATTATTTTGAGGACGGACAGCTTGAAAAAGTGAATAAATAAAACTTCTTTTTGGTGAAAAATGACACAAAAGAATTAAATAAAAAAATATTTTCAAAGTATTGAAATGTTATAATAAAGTTCATCTTATAACTTTAATAAAGACATTCTAATAAGCAAAAAAATAAATTATTTCTTTCTAATTTTTTTCAGACAAATTCAATTTTGTATATCTTAATTGAAATTTAAAAAAAAAATTCGTTTTTTAGAAATATTTAAAAAAAAATTTTACTTCAATATCAAACTTTTCTTTAATTCTATTGATAAATTTAAAAAAAAATTTCATTTGCATTTTAATTTAATTAAGAGAAAAATCCATTAGTCAACAACAGATTTATGATATTGATATGTGGAAGTAAACTATATTTTAATATAATTAAAAATAAAATATTACATGTATAGTGAATGTATCAAATCAACTGAAATAATGAATTATTAATTGTCATCTATTTAAATTAAAATTTCTAATGTAGAAATTCTCAGGTGAACAATTTGAACTAACCTTATATTTTTCTATTAAAATATTTGAAGCGCTTTAATGGATGATGTAAGCATGAGTACAATTTTCATGTACTTCTCGCGTTATTTCAAAAATCTAAATTAATTATCTAATAGCATCCATATTGTTAATGAAAAATTAATCATTTTTTTGTTCTAATTAAGTTGATTGAAATTTTATTTAATTTTTTTAAAACATGATTAAATAATTGATTCATTATATTCTAATCAAACTAGAAACTTATGGTTTAATTCGTTCTAGAATAAAAATAATGTTTTTCTCATATTTGTAATTAAACAAACTTTTAAGATAATTTAAAACATCGTGTAAGTTTAGGATTTCTTTGCTAAATATTAAACTCCCATGAAAGAAATCTAGACTACAAACCGGAGAAACTGAGCTAATTACAATTCACATGAAAATCTTTAGTCACGTGAAAACTGCTACGTAAATGGCTGAATTTTATTTTGGTATTCGTGATAAGTGTCACGCAGATAATAGTAGAAAAACCACGATACGTGACACGATCTAGTTGGTAGCAAGCACGAGTGACAGATAAAAGTCTGGATCGCTAGTATGCTATTACATTCAATGTACAGTTGGAAATTACTTTTTTTTTTTTCTTTTTTTAACTTTAGTCCATCGGGGCTTGACACTCGGACAGTGTCGAAGTGGAAATTTTCTTTCAACTTTCGTCTTCTTATGAGAAAAAAATCTGAACTAGTTTTTATTGCCTTTTGCTCCATAGAGATTCTCAATGTCTGTCAGTATTTGAAGATAAAGCCTGATGTGTTGAATGTTTCTGGAGATTGAAGAGTATATATAAATACCATGACAAGAAACTGTCTAACTTTTGTAAAAAAAGTAAGTCGGATTGGTAACTGTAATATTCGAATTACTATAGCTCTTGATTCCAAACAAAAAATAATTTTTCGAATGTATTGATTTTTGATATCTATTCCATAATTTTATTAAAAAATATTATATTATAATAATAAGTTATCTGGGATTTTATCATCACCAAAATTTCCAGTGAGTTGAATAAAATCATTCCAATACCGCAACCTAACTGTAACGTTCGTCAAATATAAAGTGACTGATCTGTAAACTCTTTCTCAACAAACTCCAGAGTTTTATAATTTGATTAAACTGTCGTTTGACTTCTACTATAACCGCGTACAGACACTTTTATGACAGCTTTCTATTGATTGGAAGTCATCTTCGTGTCTTGATGTAATAACAACCTTTATGTATTTCATTCCATTACTGTCAGTCAAAATTCCACCCCTTCGTTCTTTTTAACTCGTCCACTATGAGTTTCGTGCCAAAATGCTCCACCAGGGGGCGTCCAATACCGCGCTGGGTGGCGCCAAGTAGGAGGGGCCCCATAACCCATAGCGTGTGAGCCGCCATCGACGGCTTCCTTTCCATTTAGATTAATGACGTGTGATGCTTTTTGCATGGTTGAGATCTTAATCGCTTTGTCCAATCAACCAAACCATAAAACTGGCATGTTTGCTTTCTTTTTTTCATTTCGGGCGTAAGCTTCCTGTCGTCCCCCCTACTAAATGCGTGCCCAGAAATTTAAAATATAGAAAAGAACTCGTCGCATTTCCCGGAAATATGCGTGATATGGATTATGTTTATGTGCTGCACATGTTTCTGATTTAACTTAAAAATATCAGGTTTCTTTCATTTCTCTCTCCTCCTATATACTTTCCTCTATATATATATACATACAGCAACTCTATATTTCACTCAAATTTAGTCTCTAATACATCATGCTTTAAAATACTTCTCACTTACCAATATTAATATACAACGAAAGAGCCTGAGGCTTTAGATTCTTTCTTTTTTTTATTTTTTTATTTAAAAGTTAAGATTCTATTAAAACATTTTTGTTCTCACCACATTTTCTTGAAGTGATTAATATGGTTTAATAAAACTGCGTGCAGACTCAGTGATTCAATTTAAATCTTTCATCAGTACTCTCATAAATTCTCATAACAAGATTTATATGCAATCTCTTAACCATCTATCAGGCTTTCTGTAACTGAACTGGGATATTTTATGTAACCTATCACTGTTTGAAATATTTTAAAGCTCGAAAATATCGAAAAATTTTCATTAAATATATTGGATTCTATATTCTTAAAACAGAATTATATATATATATATGAAATATTCTTTAAAAATCTATTCTGCTTTATAAATAATAGGAAGTAATAATAAATATTATATAATTCGCTAAAGTTATTTGTTTACACAGGGAATAAATAGCTGGAAAGAATTTAATTCCTATTGTTAATAAACATTTTGATAAGAATAACATTAAATTTTCATTTATCTTATGGATATAGATTACAGAAAACTAATTAAAAACTAAAATCATCTAGAAAAATAAAAAAGCACAGACAAGTAAATTTTAATAAATAAATAAACAAATCTATAAATAATAATGTTGACTAAAATAAAAATTCGAATAATTTCAAATTTATCTGTTATTTAATTCACATTATATTAATAGAATTTAAAGTTTACAAATTTATAAGTACAAAAAATAAAAAATTATAAATTGATAAAAAAAAACAATAAATTGTAATGCAATCAGTTTAAAAATAAATATTTTAACAATTTAATTGCTGATTAATGATTTTAAATACTTTTAAACTAATTATTGCAAATAATCAAGTCGAATTAAAAAATTATTTATTAACCAATCGTTTGATTTAGATAACAATTTAATAGAGTGCATAATAAAATAAAAATAGGACAGGTCCAAGTTAACCTCCTCACAATGTTTCTTAGTAGAAAAATGATATATCAAGTTGATATTCAATTTTGTCCATGTTTGCATCTCATTCTGCTGTTGATTTGTTGATGATATTTGTGATTCACAAATAAAGAATGCTGATTCTTGGTAAAACTGTACCAGATATCATAATTCTATAAAATAGAAATCATATAGGTAATGTCAAATGAGTATAGAGCCATTCATCCAGTATATCCAATATCTTGGAAAGATTTCATTTAATAATCCCTATACAGGCAAGCTCCAATGTGATAAGAGTACAGGCATCTCTCCTATAACACATTAATAGGTTCCTGGAAAACAGCGTGTTGTGTGAAACCGTGTTATATAAGCCCAGAGCCAATACAAAAAGGAGAGATACATTCCAAACCCAATGAAAAATAAATAACTTTCTTTAATTTTGCATATGGAACTTAATTTTTATTAAGAATCTTAATAACATGAAAAAATATATATGTAAGACACTAAAAAATAATATACATCAAACAAAAGGAAAGAAAAAAGTATACAACCTATATAACATTCATTTAATAATTATATCTTCTTTACCACTTTTCATTAAAAATGAGAACGTTTTTTCTTTTTAACAATATCAACTTCCTTTCTGAACTTTTTTCCACATTTAAAGTTTGTGTATCTTCTTCTCTTTACAAAATCTGTAATTTAATTTGCACTATAAAACCCATTATAAAACAATCGTTTCTTAGCATATACTGTGCCCCAAAAAAATTTACGAATAAAATGTTTTTTTTTTTTTTTTTTCCTCTCTTTCACATTCCTCTATTGAAGAATAAAAACTTACTTTTTATCCAAGAACTGTACATTTGGAACACAAAATACTCAAATGGTGACAATTAACGCAATAACAAAATTAATTCAATTTCAAATCAAAATCGAAAATAGACTGCGTATCGTCCTCTTACGACCAACTAGCAAAATTGCATTTATGACTAATTTTAGTAAAGTATTTACCAATGATTTCATTTTGTGTGTGTATTGTGTCCCTAGTATGGATTTATAAAAATTAATGAAAATGTTTTATGTTGTAGAAGAGTAAACATACAGGTAGGCCTCAATTAGTGCGAGTTTGAATAATGCGATTTCAATTAGTGCAACTTATAAAATTGATACCGTTTTTCAGTTAAGATATTCGATTAGTGCGACTTATAAAAATGATACCGTTTTTCACTTAGTGCGAGCAAATATTCGATTAATGCGAGTTGTAAGCATAGACCAGTTTTACTAACAAAGGTCCATTTATTCGATTAATGCGAGTTGTAAGCATAGACCAGTCTTACTAACAAAGCTGTTCGACTTATAAAAATGATACCGTTTTTCAGTTAGTGCGAGCAAATTTTCATTAATGTGAGTTGTAAGCATAGACCAGTCTTACTAACAAAGGTCCGTCCCCTTTAATGATGTCAAATGCGAGTTGTAAGCATAGACCAGTCTTACTAACAAAGCTTCGCCTCTTTTAAAATTGATACCATTTTTCAGTTAGTGCGAGCAAATATTCGATTAATTTGAGTTGTAAGCATAGACCAGTCTTACTAACAAAGCTCTGCCTTCTTTTGTGATGTCAATTAACAAAACCGGATGAGGAGTGGTCTAATTACCGTTAATTTTCGGTTAGTAAAACCGGACGAGGAGCAGTCCAAGAACCGTTAATTTTCGGTTAGTAAAACCGAACGAGGAGCAGTCCAAGAAGGCCAACAATTTTGGTTAGTAAAACTGGACAAGGAGCAGTCCAAGAACTGTCACACGGCTTTAAAAACCGGACGAGGAGCAGTCCAAGAACGGTCACACGATTTTGAAGGGGAGTAAAACCGTACGAGGAGCAGTCCAAGAATGGTCACACAATTTTGAAGAGGTGAAATATCAGAAAGATGGGCTTTTTGCTGTTAACTGTTTAACATTACTGTACTTGACCTAATGAAAGAAAGAAGAAAATATATAAAATAAAAGTACTTACTATAAGCAGATTCACAAAGAAATTCAAGCGAAAATTGTGGAAGCAAAAGAAAGATGGCTAATTGAGAAGTGCAAAGAAATTGAGCACCTACAGAAAATACATGCCTGTAGGAAGCTTCACAAGAAGTTAAATGAGCTAACTTTTAATAAGAGAAAGTTTTCAATGTGCATTGAAAACAAGATGGAAAACTGGCAACAGACAGAGATGAGGTAATTGCTGAATGGGAAAAATATATTTACGAGCTCTATAATGATCAAAGGCAAGACCTAGCATCTGAAGAAGCTGAAGGACCAGAAATCTTAGAGATGGAAGTTAGACATGCAATTGCTAAACTTAGAAGTGGAAAATCCACTGGACCAGATGGTATACCAATAGAAATTTTTAAACTTCTTGGAGATAAAGGAATAAAAGGGCTTACAAAACTCTTAAACAACATATACAATAAGGGAAGAATGCCTGAAGATTTCAACCATTCTATTACAATAGCCATCCCAAAGAAACCGAATGCTCACAAA
>AYEL01085234.1:0-37867 GCA_000484575.1 Olivierus martensii | reverse complement strand
TGCTACGTTTGGCCTATTCTTATGTTCGGATGTGAGACTTGGACATTGATACAAGATTCTAAAAACAAGCTTGAAGCTTTTGAAATGTGGTGCTTTAGACGTATGATGAAAATAAAGTGGACTAGCCAAGTATCTAATGTAAATGTACTGGAGAGAGCTGGAGAAAAGAGGGAATGTCAATTCTCAGGAGTAAGCTGTCATATTGTGGGCATATCCTCAGAGACAACAAATACTCCATTCCCCAACTTTGTATGGAAGGCAAGATTGAAGGAAAGAGATCAAGAGGACGCAGGAGAAAGGGTTGGATTGATGATCTGAAGGAATGGATTGGACTTTCAACTGAAGAGATTATTCATGCAGCTAGAGACCGTGAGCTGTGGTATTTAATGGCAGCCAACCTCCCAATTGGAGAAGGCACATAGAGAGAGAGAGAGAGAGAGAGAGAGAGAGAGAGAGACTCTTATTTAGCTTTGCTATTGTATACATAGGGAAAGGAGGGGAAATGACGATCAGCGGGTAATGCCGATCATGTGAGTTTTTCAGTTACTGCTTCTTTTTAAAAGTTGCGGAACGTGCTGCCCACTGTGGGGAGAAGTACAAACCTCATAAAAGCTATGGTTGATCTGCTCGAGTTAGGTGATTTTGTGCTGCTCGGGTTTTATCTTTCAACGAAGTTTTGTTCTATTTTTCTGTGTGTGTTCAACTAACGATAAGTTATAATTTGTATCTATTAATGATTTGATTAATTATATCATATAAAGGAAGAGATTGTTTGCTTTATAAAAACTTAGTTTGTATGATATGATTGGGACCAATTTTGCATGCCAGGAAGAAACATAAAAATGGATGACAGTGGGGGAATACCGATCAGCTTGTCTGTTTGATCGCCATTACCCCATCAGAGGAAAGGTGTAGGCCTAAAAACAAAGTCTAAACCAAGTAAATTAAGCTTTTCTACGAGGAAAGTGGCCACACGCAGGAATATCTCATTCGAAACGTCAGAAAGTGAAGATTCTGATGTTATTGCATATGATGATGAAGATTCATTCGACCATTCAGATTTTGATGCGAATGTTTGTTTAGTTTGCGGGGAAACAGGAAAAGGTGGTGAACTGTGGTATCGATGTGTTCGTTGTGGAAGATAGGCCCATTCTCTCTGCAGCGGATGGGAAACAGCAACTGATTATGTATGTGATCTTCATAAGTAAAGAAGATGAAAGCAATTATGACCACTATTACCCGACTACCTGATCGGAATTTCCCACCTTGGTTGTGAAATTCTGGTCAATATCTCTTTTCCAGTGTAGGGTTTACATTCTTGTTATCAACTTATTTCCTAATACGATTAAGGTGTATTTATTTTGTATTAAAGATCTTAATATCACATATGTGGTTTTATGTTCATACAATACAATTCCTTTGATTTATAACCATTTTTTCTTAAGTGATCGTCATTCCCCCTCCTTCCCCTACATATATATAGTACAGAATTTTCTCTTTTATATTATAAAAAGTATTGAGGGTAATTCCATAGTTTTCTGCTACACCAGTTACATACACTTTTCTCTATGAAGTAAGTCAAAGAGTGTTGCTTCTCGACTATTGGCCTCGCCAATATAGGATCTTTATGCGTTTTTATGTACGCAAAGATTCTAGGACAGGCAGGATTAGGTACCTTCCTCCTATCCAGAAATGCAGGGATTTTAGGTTTTTTAAGAAATTTACTTATTTTTTTAGCTAGTTTCACGGTAGGGTCATATGTTAACTTCTCGACTCTTGAATCCTGTATAAAACTATTAATAAACGCTTCATATTTATCATTTTTCAACATAGCTACTTTTTTTTGGTTTAGCCTCTCGAGTGATTGTAATATTATTATCAACTAGCCAATTTAGGACATTCTTAATATTAGAAGAGTTCACACACGTCCTATTCTTAGACGAACCACTTTAGTCAAGACGTAACTTATTTTGCTCCGTGACGAATGACCATCTATGGTACTCCGCTTGCAGTTCTTCTAGGGGCTGCACTATTCTTTCTAATGCCGGTAAGTCTTGTATAATATTCTTTGGTTCAAAAAATGTTAAAAATGAGATAAAATTATATATGCGTTATGTAGACGATAATTTATTATGTGGAGAAATAAATCATTAAGCGATCTTGCTATTGAACATTTTACTAGACCAGAATACGGTCTCAACCTTAAGCTTACCAAAGAGGATAATAAAGTAATGAACTACCTAGATATTAAGATTCAGGCAGGAACCAGAGGCCTTGAGACTACCGTATTCATTAAACCCACGAATACCCAGTTTTAATACCAAAATGGTCATACGATCCCTGGACATATAAAAAATCACATTAAACCCACGAATACCCCAGTTTTAATACTGAAATGGTCATACGATCCCTGGACATATAAAAAATCAGCGTTTCGTGCGTACTTTAGACGTGCGTTAACACACTGCAGTAATAATGTCTTCTTAAACGAGGAGCTTAACAGAATTTACAGATGCGGGGTCCAGCATGGTTACAGTAGGAAGTTTATGTATAATATATACTTAGAGCAGAAAAACAAATTTAGAAGTGGGCTTAATATTCAGAACCTAGTGCGGCTTAATGAATTCTCTAGTAATCCAATGAATACGTTAGATAGCATAGCCCAGCCATACAACATCCATGAATGTAAGCATTCGGGACCCGCACCCCGTCCGCCCTTGTTTCGGCGCTGATCTTAATTATTACTTCATGTGTCTCCAGCCAATGGGTCAATGATGCTACGTTAAACAACAAGTGCTCCATTGTAAAATAATTTTTATTAATAATAGAAAAATTATAAACTTTACAAATACTTAGAAGAGGTTAGTGATTACGTTAGAGCAAAAAATGGATGTGATTAAGCGACGTAAAAGCAGTGCTCCACTTCTGCTTTCGATTTGCTCTTTTGGTTTCGATTTGGTGGTTGGTTTGATGATGGTATGAGACGCAATTCCGGTAAGTTATTAATTTAGATGATGAACAATGATGTAAAATATGAAAATAAATATTTCTTAAACAGTTAGTGTTAAGTTAGTATTGTGGTTAGCTAATGGCCAGAATCTCACAAAGCAAGAACCAATTATCATATTTTACATATAGTTAATACTTCGAATAGTGCGAGAAATTCGTGGAACCAATTATTCGCACTAATTGAGGCCTACCTGTAATTTTCTAAATGTGTTAAATAAAAACTGTGTTATAGGAATACCGTGTTATATGAGGGTTTCCACAATTTTCAAATCGTGTTGGAGCGAAATCATGTTATAGGAGGGATACCTGTATTGTCCTGTAGAAGATAACTGAAAGCTGCAGTTCTACTTATAGTAACATAGAAAATTTAAGCATGCTCAAATAAATGTTTCCAGTTATGAAGTGCTCTATAAAAAAAAAAGGAATCAATAATATGATTATGACTTTGTGGATTATCATGAATGCATTCAAAAGTTATAAGAAGATTCTGGGAGTCCAAATTTGCATGTTATGGCAACTGACTATTCCCACAAAGTTTTTAAAAAAGTGAATTTGTTGGAAAATAAATCTGTACAAGGAAAATGTTATTTCATCACTTCAGTTCAGAATGCAATAGCTACAGTTATTAATATCATTGATAATTCTCTTTAGGATACTGTCAGTACTATTAATGAGATATTTTATCAATATACAACTAAATTTTATATATTAAATTATAAAGGTTTAAAATATCTTTTACTTTTTTAAATTAAATTAAATTAAAACAACAAGCAGCAAATCTTCTTTTCTATTATCTTTCTATGATGTAATTCTCTTATTTCAATCACAAAGTTCAACTTCTTATAAACTGTCATTAAATTATCATTCATCATATATTATCAAAATATCATAGACAGGTAATGCTTGATTATATTGTAGATGCAATATTGTACTGTATATAATAAATTTATTTTTCTTTCAATAGTGAAAATATTTAATAGTTTTATTACTTACCACCATAAGATAATGTTGATATTGCACGACTTTCTTTGGATAATAACGGTTTATAATGAGGTAGTAATATCCAAGCAATACGAAACTAAAAAAAATATAACATGTTAAAACAATAAAAATTTCAATTGTTAAACACACTAACAAATAATTTAATGTGATAAAAAATAAATACAGTATATATGAATACTTCACCTAACATACACTCATTTAATATATTTCCATTATATAACATGATCAGTTTTACCATCCCTGCCATAATATACTGATGATAACATCTAAAATTTCCTACTATTCCAAAATTAATTACACAGTGAGGGCTGAAATTGCCAATGTCATATAGTACAGTATATGCCAGATGATAAGTTTGGTTTTATATTTTGTTGTAATAATTTTTTTTATAAATAAAAATTGATTGCAAAGTTATAAAACAATTGTTATAATAGTAATATAATAAAGACACACATATTTTTATCCAATGATATTTTGTATACATAGTCTTTTATCTGCATGAGGTTTTGTCTGCTTGGGATTTTATGCATTGCAGTTTTGTTTATCGGCTTTTATCATTTGAGTGTTCTGTCCTAGAACTGGCTTTTATGATTCTTTAGTATCTGTATATGCTTTTTATTTAAATTCAGCTTTATTATTAATTTTAAAATTTGTCTTTTAATGCCTAAAAATCTGATTACTTTCTCAAGTGAATTCATTCTTGCAACCAGTAATTCCCAGCAAATGAAGTTATCAACTGATTAATATCACCAAAGGCATGTGCTTCTTTTTAGAAAAATATAAAAATATAAAAACAAATAATTTAAACATTTATATTATTGAATACTATCTTCATATCAACATCTCTTCCCTATAATAGCAAGGCAGAGTTCATTTATATCTATCATTGCCAAATAATAGAAATCAAACTTAACAGACCATTAAATCTATATTAAAAAATACAGTGGATTCTGCTTAATTGAGACACCGGTTAATTGGGACAGCCGCATAATTGGGACAAATCTCAAAGAACGAAAACCAAACTAATAAACTAATACAAAATTTAAATGCTTAATTGGGACAGTAGCAGAAAAGGAAATTTCAATTTTTGATATATTTTAGGGATTTTTCGAAAGTATGGCTACACATACATACACCAATCTTTGCCAAGATGTCAAGAAAGGATTTTACACTCAAGTAAAATTGCTTGGCTGAATAAAATTAAAAGCCAGCCATTTAATACAAGCTATCGTAGATTCGCTGAAATAAACCAAAATTACCATAGACGCATCTCCTACAAAAAGAAAATCAACTGTGTAAGGAGTGGACATTACAGAAAGAAATTCCAGGAACATCGAAAAGAAAGCACGATGGAAAGGATCCAGAAGTCGAAGAACATTAGATCAATGTATTTCTATAGTAAGCAGCCGAGACATGAATATCAGCGTCCCAGTATTGAAGACAGAGATTGGTAAAAAAACTGAAGTAGTAATAAATTCTAAAATATGTAATTTGTAGGTAAAAAAATAGTAATTAGGTACCTATTTTAATGATTTTTATTTTATTAAAGCATTACAATAGGTACCTAATTATTATTTTTTTTATCCCTACGAATTACATATTTTATTTTAGAATTTATTATTACTTGGTTTAATGATGACAGCTGGACCAAAATGGCTTAGTCCCATACGAATTACATATTTTATTTTAGAATTTATTACTACTTCATTTAATTGGGGCGAATTACATATTTTATTTTAGAATTTATCATTACTTCGTAATTGGGACAAAATGGCTTGGCCCGATGTGTCCCAATTAAGCGGAATCCACTGTATATATAATTCTTCAAATCAAATTAAATATTTCTGTGCTTTTGTTTTTAAAATGTTAAATAAAAATGATCACATAAGTTTTTTAATTTATAAATTATTATAGCCGATTTGAAAACAAGTTTTAAGTCTTTTTAAAATTTAAAATATTCTTTTCTGAAGATATTCTAGAGTTGTTGAAATATTAAATGGAATAATTTTGTATTTGAATCTTTCAAATAGAATAATAAAGATTGTTAGCAACTACAATTCATTCTTCAGTGTGCACTGCTAAAATTTTTACATAGAATCTACTTTTCAAAAATATTTTATCTTAATCTAATCATTTTACAATATTTTCAGTATTATTAATTTCACATTGAATATAATTGTTCAGTTTTATAACTGATATTCAAATCATTTAATCCAATTTAAGACAAAAACTATTTCCAAGCATTATCTGTCAGCTCATTAATTGGCTCAATGATCTTTATAAAAATCATGTTATCAAAATTCTGCTTAATTTTTATTCAACTTCAAGATAACAATTTTTCTTGGTATTATCAATGAGCCTCCTGCAGTGTGGGGTAAGAATAGCACTGCCATATTCCCTGCATGTCATAAAAAGTGACTAAAAGTAAATGTCACTGGAGCCAATCACTCAGTCTTGCAGCATTCTCTGATTATGAAAGGAAACAGATGAATAACTTTGCTTGTTTCCCTATTCACTTTTGTATGTTTTTAAGTGAATAAATGCTGATGATGATGATTATCAATGAGTGAAAAATTATCTTCACATAAATCTAATATAGCTTTCTAAATGTGTCAAACAAATAATTCATAACAATATTTTCATTGAAACAAAGGATAACTGATTTCCTTTTATTATGTTAATGTCAATTCAATTTAATATGCACTTTACTTAGGCTGACCATTTTCTACTCATGCCAATTCAGAGAGGAAAAAAATTTAACCAGAAATTTTAACATTATATTTTATACATTTACTGAATTACCAGTCATTGTTTTAATAATTAATATTTCTTAATTTAATTATAATGCCTAAAAGCCATTCTATATTGAACTGGAATTGAAGAATTCAAACAGTAAAACACTATTGGTAAGCATTGACATAATGATACTGATTTGACATATGTTTTGAACCTGCATTTCAAATACTTACCAAATATAATTAATTTCATATGGAAGTCTTAAAAAATCTGGGATATTTTCCAGGACACATTCTGATGAGAGATATTGTATCAAAATCCAGGATGAATGGTCATCTTAGCTTTATCTCATCTATGTATACAATTATTTTGCAATTTTCCTTATAATATAAATGACAATCATCACTTATCTTCGAAAAATTTTATTAGATTTTCCAAATTAGCCATCATATTTATTTTCCCTTTATTGGCAATATTTAAATTTTCTCTGGCTTTTAGAGCAAGTTCTAAAAACAATCATGATAAAAATGCTATAAAATGGACTAAGACTGTATCCAGAGTTGTTTTAGAAATATGAGATATAAGAATTTTGTTTAATCAAAATAGTCATATTTCTCTTATTTTCTTTCTAATGGTATCTGTTAATTAATTTAAAGAGAATAAGTAAGATACACAGGCTAATATAGTTTATGTACCTCAATTTTGCTTATTCTCTTGCCTATCTTTATTTAATTTCAATTCTTATTTAAATTATAATTAAATAATAAAAAACTTAAAAAATTATTTTAAGACTAATCATATTATAGCTATATAGTTATTAAATAAACTAACCTTGTATTTTGTATAAGGATGAAGATGTTTTATTTGAAGAATGTTTTTTTTAATGAGATTTTCTGAATCATAATATTTCCATTCTCTAGGATGAGATTCATAACACCATTGTACTAAATAGGATATATTATTATACGATGCTTTTTCCCATTCAATTGTTATAGAATCATTTGTAACAGAATCAGCAACAAGCAGAGGCTCTGATGGTATGCCAAATTCTTCTGTAATTTAAAGATATAAATATATTTTAATAGAATTGTAAAACTTTATTGTATTTAGAATTAGTCAACATTATATATATACAGTCTGACCCCGTTAACACGCAGTAGTTGGGATCCATGGTTACTAAACCATGGGTTAAATAAACTGCAAGTTACAAAATATAAATTGAGCAATAATATAAGTTGCAACATTGATATGAATTTTTTATGTGATTTCAAAATGGTTGAACATGCAGCTAATCTCATTGATCATGAGATTTAATGACAAAGATGTCTTGGAGTGATATCACAAGCGATTGCTTATGAAGATTGCTTATCAAGGAGCCATGGTAAAATCACATGTTAAGCTGACTCACATTACTGAATCGCGTGTTAATAGGGTCCAACTGTATAATGTTTATTATTTATGTAATAAAAATAAACATATTACTGTATTTTAAAGCAATACCTCATATAAATATTAATCAACTTGAATGAAATTTATTTATATTATTCAGACCTTCTAGGAAAGCAAATATATTGAAACCTGTAAAACCCATCATAGGCTGGCCAACATTTATGATAGAGTTAACTGGAAGATCAAAGGATGAAATTCAACAAGCTAAACCTGGACATACCCCAAAAAATAGAGGTTGTAGGGAACCAAACTTCTTGAATAATTGTAAGATCATATCTATTTATCTGTCTATGATTAGCACAAAATTTTGCATAAATATTATTAAATTTAACTGAAATTCATAAACATTGCTAAGACTGATTAAAGAATCATGCATATTAAAATTAATCAATATGGGATCAATATTATAGATGTATAAAAGAAAAAATTCAGGAGAGAGAGAGAGAATATTTTGTGCAAATGTTATACGATTTGAATGAAATTTGCATAGTATTGAAAATACATTAATCAAAATCAGATCATTTATTATGTTGGTAATAATGACCCAACTTTTATTTTTTTTAAATTTTTCAAAAAAGATGCAAAATCAAATAGAAAAGATTACTTGATGAATCCATCAACCTTTTCTATTCTTCTAGTTTGTTTAGTTTTATTAAATAAATATTTGTACTTCATATATATATATATTTTTAAGAAAAATTGCTTCATCAAAATTAATTTAATCTTCATATATATTATTTGGGTTTAACAAATTTCACAACCATGTTGCAATTAATTTAGCAATCATTAATTACAGAAAATTTTAATATCTTTATAATATTTAACATTATGACTAAATTTGAATTATATAGGATATACAGGGTGCATCAGCTAAATCCGGACAAATTTTAAATTGAATTTCCCGCCATATTTGACGTCAGTGCTACAATGCTGCTGACGTTTTAGTAAGCCAGACAGACGATGTGTTTGAGGATAAGTTCAAAATGGCTGATCAGTTAAGATCAAGTGCAGAATATAATCGGAGAGCAGCGATAATAGAAGGCCTTTGCGCTGGACATTCACCTACCGAAATAATTCAGTTCTTTAACTATCCAAGATCGACAATTTATGATGTTGCTGCTAGATATGCGGCTTCAGAGAAGTCTGAAGAAGGTTCTGCCAATCCAGCAAGGAAGTGCCATTCGAGGGAGAGATTGTCAAGGACACCAGAAGTTGTCCAAAGGGCTCAAGAGCTCATCTCAGAGGACCCAGGGCAATCTCTCAGGCAATTGGCAAAAACATTGGGTGTGAGTGAAGCCACAATGCATCAAATTGCAGAAGAGGACCTACGGGACAAGTCCTATGTCATAAAAGTACGACCGATGCTGTCTGATGCCGCTAAAACAAAGAGAGTTGCTCACTGCAACTTGCTTTCTAAAGAATTCTGGCCTCCTAACAGTCCAGATTTGAATCCTTTGGACTATTACATATGGAGCGTTGTTGAAAGGGTCTCTAATAGGTCGAGACACGCTAATGTGGTATCTCTCCAGGCTGCTATTGAGGCAGCATTTTCGAACCTGGACAAGCACGCATTGCGCAGGTACGTCATCATTTCCGGTCAAGGATCGAGGCAGAAGGGAATTACATTGAGTAACTTTAATCTAAAGGAATCCCAAATTAATGTGCAAATGATAATTTTGATAAATTTATTCTTTTTGTTAAATAAAATTTTGTTTAATTAAATTGTCTATTTTGTCCGGATTTAGCTGACGCACCCTGTATATAAGAATAGTAAATGCATGTCAATTTAATATTGAATAACTTTCTTATTATAATTTATATTAAAAATTTCCTGTCAATAAAAAGTTTTATCTTATTTATAGCATGTAATTTATATAGTATATAAAATGTTGAATGAAACTGTATTGCAGCGCACTCATGGTTGATTGAATTCTATGGCATAAATCATCAAAATTTTTTAAATATAATTATAAAAGAAATGAAACATGGAGATAAATATTAATATAGAATATAAATATAGAATTAAAAGTCAAAATGAGATATTGAATTATTGTTGCTTTGAAGCTTTGAATTTACAAATAAAGCACAGAAGAAATGATAAGATAAGGTAATAATTCAAAAAATAGATAAGATAATTATTCAAAACATATCTGTTTCTCCTCAAGGAGGATCAAAAACATTAGTCAAATAAAGTGTTTTAACTTCTGCAATTTTGAGTTATTTTCGAATAACTCAACTAGTTTACAGTTGTGCAGAACCAGAAGGATACAAAAAATAATAAAATAAGATTATGCATTAAAATTTCATGACAAAGCTTTCATTTCATTTATTTTCTCATATACTGTAATAGAATATGTAATAGCAAAATAATACAGATGTTCAAGTTTGAATAATTCTTTTGCATACATTCCATGATATATTCAAAAGTAGCAATTTAAATTTAATACTATATTTGAAAATATAAAAAGAAATAGTTTATAAAAATTATTATTTACGTTCAAGGGCTTGAATGTATGCTGTAACTGCAAAATTGCAACCCATTGTGCAGTACATACCCTAAATAAAAAATAAAATTATAAATTTAGTTAATTCCATTTTAATAACTTATGAATATTGTTTTGTTATATTAATACAAAATTTTCATAGTAATCCTAAACAATGAAATGATGCAATATATAATGATATAATGAATTTCATTATAATTATAATATATTATACTGTTTGTCTACCACAAGAATAGCTCCCGCCAGGATGTCTAGTTAGTGGCGGTCGCTATAGCAACAAGACCTGTCCATTTTGAATGGGTGTTAAGCATGTGAGGATTCATATTTATTTTCTTTTGTAAAATATAAATATTGCATATAATTAATATATGAAACAGTTTTCTTTCATTTGATGAATCGATCAAATTCTTTTTGAAATTACTTAATAATCACAAAAAGAAATGATGATTATAAAAACATCACCATCACCAGCATCGGCGTTCAGTAAGCCAAAATGGACGCCTTTCTTCTGGCTTCCCCTATCGAAAATGGAGCGAATCTTGTTTCCACGGCAACAGACATGCACAGACTTCTTGGCGGGAAAAGCCAAAATGGACGCCTTTCTTCTGGCTTCCCCTGTCGAAAATGGAGCCAACAGACATGCACAGACTTCTTGGCGGGAGCTATTCTTGTGATAGACAAACAGTATCTATATTGTTATTTTGTATGAGAATCCAAAATTCTACTTTCATACTTACCCATTGATCTGAAGAATTGGTTGATATTTGCTGCAAAAATAACAAAAGAAAAAAATTAAATGTATTAAATTACATTTTAAATAATGGGAAATATTATACAGTTTAAACAGCATTTACTACAGCATAGGAAAGAAATACAATGATACCTCAATCTGTTCCTTGACCCTGTTCGTGATCCGAAAAGTTCGTAATTCGAATTCAATTTTTCCCATTGCAATTAATGTAAATCCAAATAATACGTTTTTTTGTCCTAGAATTTTTCCCATTGCAATTAATGTAAATCCAAATAATATGTTTTTTATCCTAAAAAATTTTTTAACATGTTATGGCTTTATGTGTGAAATAATATAGAAAGGAAATAAATATAACAGTAATATTAGAAGAAAGCATGTTTAACACCACCTTCACTAACAATTTTAACTTTTTTGGGAGCCATAATAAGGGATAAATTTAATTAAATAAAGAAAAAACTAAAATATCAAAACTTGTTGGGACTCTCTATACCCATGTGAGCTGGGCAAACTGGATTGCTGTTGGGGGTGAGGCTGTGCGCAGGGTTTTATGCACCACGAGTCACGTGCACTCCATGCACTCCATGCATGTGTGTTCATGAATCGAAGCATCAGAAGCGAAGCAAAATTTGTTTGCAAATGGTGTTCGTAGACCGATTTGTTCGTGAACCGAGGCATTCGTGATCCGAGGTATCACTGTAATGATCAATATTTTAAAATATTTGAAATATTGATTAATATTATAAATAAAAATTAATAAAAACTAACAAATAATAAAATTCTAAGGAAATCATATAAATTTTATAAATTTTCAAAATTTGGAACAAATCAATGTAAATATCATGCACCATAGTATCACATTCTACACAAAATCTCTCAAAATCATTAGACTTCAGAAATATTGCAAAAACAAAATCAAAATCCAATAAAAGTTCATTCCCAGAAGCAGATGTGCTATTGGATTTAATATAGATCATAAAACATATTATAGAATCATAAATAATTTCAAATATCAAATAGTAATTAATAGAACAATTTAGACTAAAAGAACATTTAACTTTATTATTATACTTTTATTACTGATTTGAATGAAATATTTGTATGTTATCATTTTATGTGGAATACAGTTAATTATTTTATGACTTATTATTGAAGCATATATAAAAAAATTAACTAACACTGCACCAGATTGCAACATAAAAATTCACTTTATTTCTTGGAATGGAATAGCTAATGATGATTATTTGTAATAATTAAAATATTCCTTGTCATAAATTGAACTTTTATACTTCTTTATGATACTGTATTAAATATTTTATACAATGGACTTGTGTTTTTAGAAACCTCCAATTTACAAACTATTGAGTTGGCCCTAAAAAGTAGTCCATAGAACTAATATTAATTAATGCTATTCTTATTTACAAACTTTCAATTTTATGAACTCTTTTTCGAGTCTGTATGAATTTGTAAAATCAAGAATCCACTGTATTTCAATATTAAAATTGTTGAATATATTAATAGCAATAAAGCTTAGGAAAACATAACTTATAACAAATTAAAGTTTTGATTAAACAAATAATCAAATTAATTCAAGTTAATATGGGTGATTTAAAATATTTAAATAGGGAATTAAATATAATCATCAGTTTCAATTACTCAGATTATGTTTCCAAATATGGAATTCATTTACAGAGCTATATTATGATTTATATTTACATAATAAATTGAATAATAAAACCTTTAAAATAAAAATATTTTTGTGTTCAAAATGATTTCATAATTTTATGATAAAATAATTTTTTATATATAATTAGAAGCAAAATGAATAAAAATTTTATAACAAATATTTAATGATTACATTTTGGGCTAGTGTAAAATGTTTTCCTATATTTACATTCTTTGTTTGTTTGCATACTGAATTCCATTCCATAAATTAATATTTTTATAAAAATTCACCAATGATGATGAAAACATATATTCAAGGGCTTTGCATGTCTGGTTTCAAGATAATCAAAGAGAAATAACATTTAAGATCTATATTTTTAATTTTTTACTTCTTTAATTTGTCATAAAATTATATTTAATTAAAAAAAAATTAAAGATTTATTTGATATAGAAAAATAAATGATTATATTAAATTTCAACAGGAAAATACATGATTAACTGCATATAAAAATAAAATGATCTCCAGCATTAAAAATAATGCTGAGGATCTTTTTCTTTTCAAATAAAAATGATTGGATCACATTTAAGTTTTATATTTATTTAGTTTCTTTCTGAACAGATTGTACAATGAATATAATCTACAACTAATAATGATGCATTGAATATCCATTCACCTATTGACAAGGTCAATAGATGAATGATATTCAATGATTTTAAATGTTCTGAAATATTTTCCTAAAAATATAAATTTGAAATGCTCTAGTAATCAAATATAACTACAAATCTGAACCTTTATACTGTAGTTTCTTTCTTTCATCTTATAATAAAACAGTAAGATTCTTAATTAAATACCAAAAATATTACTTTATAATAAAATTTTTTTAATTTTATGATAATTAAAAATTTTAATTCTTTTGCAAACAAAAACAACATGTTTGTTTCAACATAAATATTTAAATTATGTGAATCTTTATGTTATTTTCAAAAGTTAATTTTTTTATTTTTATCAAAAAAAATTCAATTTTTTTTTTTTAATTTTATTTTATAACGCTGCATTCCGTTCATTCTGCGCGTCTTGTGAAGAATTTAGTTATTATTATTGCTTTCTCTTGTAAATTTTAAAATAAATAATAATTGAAGATGATAAATTACTTTACATTAATTTTTCCATAAATAATTTGAAATTTTTATCTTATAAATACTTACACAAACATCATTACACGAGGAAGTAATTGATTTCTTCCATAGATCGCAACCTTCCGAACACTGGAAAAATTAATTATATCCATATTAAATATTGTAAGATATTTTAAAATAAATTTTATTTTAGTTATTATAAGAATTTGATTTTTAAATGTGCATAACTTTATGTTTTTAATTTGAATTTTTGTAATCATTAAAATAATTAAATTAGTGTAACGCATGTCGTAGGCAATTAAAAAAAATTTATTAGTAAAAGCAAAAAGAATGATGCGTCACGCCAATTTAAAATGCATTATTGCTTATTTATAGTTTCTAAGCAGTTGCAAATTATTAATAACTAACGATAAATACAATTCGTGGTTTTATTCGCTAGTTAGCTTCTTCTAATGTCAAATGAGACAAACGCTGCACAATAGCGTTTAACTCAACTTCCCCAGAACGATATTGCAATAGACAAGACCGTTTCCGTTAATCGTGATAAAACACCAAATACGAACGATACGAACGCATTCGAACGATATTGCAATAGACAAGACCGTTTCCGTTAATCGTGATAAAACACCAAATACGAACGCATTCATCATCCGAAAATGGCGCCCAACACTCCCGACCTCTATTTGAAAATTATAATGGAAAATTTTTATAATAAAAAATTTAAGCAAAAATATTGCCTTTAATTATTTGTTAATGCTTATTTTATAAATTCACAACGTAAAATATTTATTTAAAAAATAATAATAAAACGAATAAATTTGTAATAACAATAAAAATGGCAATAGATGGCAGCACAGAAAAAAATGAATCTTTTTTGTATGCATTTTCTATTTAAAAATAATAACGGTATTGTTATAAATAAAAAAATAAAGCATATTAAAGGTGTAAAAGAAGAAAAATGATATTTTTAGTTTATCATAATAAAGTAAAATGATGCACGGAATAAATGCATTCTGAGTAATGTTTGGATCCGAATGCAGTGCAGATTTGAATTTCTGCCCTTCTTCAATGATACATAATAAAAACACTAATTCGGAAATAAACAGAAACTGCTTGATAAATACAACTGTGTGGAGTGTTTATGAGTGCGAGGTCAGTTAGCCATGCCGATGAGTAGAATCGTAATGAGGAAATCGCTTATTAGGTTCACTTTATGACTTCAATTACTGCTCAACCAGCAGACCTCACCCTGAGAGCAGCAGATAAAATTAACGTCAACTTTAAGAGAAAGATTAATAATTATTTGTCTTGTCCAAAGAATTATAAGGTTTTAAATCAATAAAAACACCATTTCTACAGCGTAAATAGTGCTTTAAAATTGTTTGTAGCATTTAAGTCCTTGTAGTCAACTTTTATGCTTTCTAGTTATTTTTAAATGGATTTCGTTTATACCGTAAAGGCTATAAACAGAAATGATGCCGAAAATTGCAACTTAAATGTATATTGCAAGCTACAAAAATTCAATTTCTGCTTAATTAAAACATCAAACACCATTCGCAATTAATGGAAATTAGCATGATGAGCTAAAGTGTAAGTCGCGATTTCAACGAGGGGAGAAAAAAGTTTAATTAACTTCGTCTTTCATCGAAATCGCGCAGACTAATGGATAACATCATTTTTAAACGAAATAAATTAATCATCGCGTGCAGCTTGGATTTTGTGAATATTAGATTAAAAACTGTGTTAGATCATTTAAATTTTATTTAACTTTCAGGGTTGCAGCATAGAGTTAAAGCTACATGTATTAAATTAATTCTATAAATCAGCGATTACCAAAATGTTTTTAATCGCGCATCACTTTATCAGTAAGAAAAAAATTGCACGCCCCCATACAGACATGAATTATAATGAGAAAAAAATTGCGTACCTCTGAAAATATCTTACGCACCCCTCAGAGATGCGCTCTCTAATTTGGAAGCTAAATATCCAAGCACAACTCCAAGAATATTAATAAAGTGAATGAATGAAATTCCCTTAGCTTTGCTAAGTAATATGTTTCCAACTTGTGAAAATTTGTTTACTAATTTTTTTTTAACTATTAGATCATTTTTCTCTATTGCAATAAACAAATATATAAATTTATAAGTCTGTTTTAGTCAAAATCCCATCCTGGAATTGCGAATCGATGCAAATTATATAGAAAACTGGCGTTTAAAATAGTATGCGATATAGCGAAATGGATGCGACGCGAAACGACTGCAATCGCAGCGCGTCGCGTTTCGATTAACTGTTGGTGATAAGAATAAGCGACGCGTCGCATCGCATATTCTTTTCACCAACAGTTAATCGTTTGCCATATTTTTCAATGTTTATGATAAAATTAGTAATCGTTTTATAAACACAACAAATTTCCATGCTTAACATAGTTATATGGTAAAGAAACAATTATTTTATTAAGTGGAAATCATATCGCGGCGTCGGCAAACCTCCTACTGCTAAAATACCAAATATATTAGTAAAGTTCTGTATATATAAAAGAATCTTAATAAGCTTAGTTTGTATAGATTTTATAAACTTGTATAATTATCATGCCTCTTATTAAGATTTTATGATATTTTAATATCGAATTTTTGCAGTATCAGCATTCGTTTCACGTAGCAACAAATAAAGGTTATGTTACTAAAGTTGCTTAATCTTTATTCCATATCGCTGACAGTGGATCGAAACATGTCAATCATTTATAAAAAAAATTAAATAAACATAAGATGTTTTTTATTTTAAATCCGTTAAATCTTCGGTTTAAAGGATTGAGCAATCTAGTTCCTAATATGCTGGAATAATTGCATTTTAATTGTTAAATATTCATACTGATAATGTTTTAAATTCGTAAACAAACAAAAAAAATCCGTGATTTGCATTAAATTTCCTATGTTTGCGAATTAATATTTGTATGAAGTATATCATAAATACTTCAGAAGAAAATGATCGCACGGGTTTTATACTGAAATGTTCAATAAGTATGCAAAGAAACTTTCTATTCAATGCAAATTATTATGTTTTGAATAAAGTTATCAAGATGAATATGAGATAAAAATTTTCATCCTCGATTGAGAGCGGATTTAAAATGTTTCTAAAGAATGTTTTGAAGATTTTTTTTGTTTGTTTGGTAAGGATTTGTGGAGCAAAGGCCGTCTGGGCCATGATGCGCCAAATACAAGATTACATAATCTCATGGTAACATAGTTTTGAAGATATTAATCGATTAAAAATGTTCTAATCAGGAAAACTTCAATTAAGTTCATAGATACTGTAGTCCAGTCCATATGGCATAGTTAATAAAGATAACCAACTGGAAGTCTTATGAACCAAAATATTGTGAACTAACAGTATTTTTGTGTAGTCAAACTTGACGCTCTGGTTTTACTGTATTTTTATAGTTTAAGTATTACATTATATTGGTAAAGTCTGGCAACAAATCATTTACTCCAAAATCGATTCATCATCAGAGTAAAAAAAAAAAATACATTTTTGAATCCAATTTCCTTTCAGATTGAAAATCCATCGAAAGATTTTCAATAAAAATCATTGAGAATTCTTTGAACGATGAAACTAAATTACAAAAAATTCTATTAGGAAATTTTTCATTCTAAAGATTTCTCTTCGACATTTTACGCATTCTGAGATCATCAAAACGAGTGTGTTAACCTATAGTTTGAACTTATTACTCATACGAACGATGGTCTTATTTTATAATTTACCCAATCGACTCATTATGATACAGCTAATCAGGATAATGTTTATTCTATCATATTGAGCAGATAGATAAAAACAATTCCGTGGATAAAAATTATATCCATCATATTAATCCGTATAAGAGAATAACTGATGCATGATATCTATTATACAGTTTAGTGCAGCATAATATTAAAAATAAATATCTAAATATCTAAGTTATATTTATGAGAATTATAAATTATACAACTTGATAAGATTAGAAACAAACATCTCAATGCAGTTTTATTCTGTATCATCTCTGATTTTTCTGTTCTTCTAAAAAAATTAAGACAAAAGGAAGCATTATGATCTGATTTCAGTCCTTATAAAAGCAGTTTAAAGATGTCAACTTTATGTCTTTTTTTTATATTTAATCATAAATATTTCATAATTAATATTTCATAATCATTTCATATTTAATCATTTTGTGCTTGATTTTCGACACTCATAAGAAAGCGTCAACAATTATTTAGAACTAAGATAAAATGTATAACATAGTTGTGTGTAAAAATATTCAAAAAATATTTTCAGACCAAGAAAATTTCTATTTTCATCTGAAATCTCGAGTCAAGTGAAGAAAACATGATAATTAACATCGGAAAAATTAATAAATGCGACATATTTGAGAAAAAAAATTATCACTATTATTACGTCTTTTAAGTCTTATGATGTAATAATGACGGCTAGAACATCTGGCACGTGTGACGTATGTTTTAGAAGTACGAAAAAGTGATAATCTATAGAAAATATATATCCAATATTTATTTATTTTGTAAATAAATGAAAATAAAAAGATTGCAATACACGACAACCACGATAACCTTTAAAATAGTGTCAATATAAATTGATACCAACTTGGGGTTATTGATTCTAGTAGAGGGATTATGTATTATTAGTAAATTGATAGGAATTATAATATATAATAACCTTCTATACAGAATATAAGAACACTAAAATTCGTAGAAAGGAATATTCATCATTTTAATATTTTTCAAATAATCAGTAACTATGAAGAAAATATATATTCTATAACAATCTAATTAACAAAAGGAGGTAACGGTTATACGAAATAAACTATTATTAGCACAAAAATATACTTGCTCGTGATTAAAAAAATCAAATACGGTAGTAAATATAGTTATGTTTTTAATAGGTCTATTAAAACAAAATTAACCCATTTAATTGATCTGGCAATGCCACTGTCATCCTGTATAGCAATACTGTTTCTAATGAAACTGCTGAATGGTCACATATCAGAAACTTTTGATTCAATATTATTTTAATTTCTCATTTTTTTATCTTTCGAAACAACTAAAATATATCGTTCAAAGAATGGTTTTAGAATGGCGCGTATGATATCCGAACTATATAATGTTAACATGCATTAATTTTTAGCTAAATGTATGAAGAGAAAAAACAAAAAAAAGGTATCGACACAAAGTTCAGATATTGGTGCAAAATAATTTTGAATTTTATGTGTATAAATATCAATATAAAATTCTCATTTTACGCATTATTTAACTTTAATCTTATAAACTAATTTAAAAATTTTAAAATTCTAAAAAATTCATTGCGCAAAACTAAAAAACAAACATGTATGTATATAAATGAAGGTTAATGGGGAATTAGTAAAATAATAAAGTTAAGGTTAACGCGAGAGTTCAAGTGTATCCACGTTCACATAAACAAAACAAAAAATTTCCCGATTTCATGCAAATATCGGTCAACAGACGGATATGTTTTGTTTATTTTTGTATTTTTCAGACTGTGAAGAAATGTGCAAATGTACAGTTGTTAAAATGCGATTTATTTAAAATATAAATAACAACAAAATTAATTTATTTTCTTAATTTGAATTTTTGCTTAATTATTGTTTTTGATTATTAGTTTATTAAATTTTAATTTGATTAATTAAAATATGTGCACGAATTATTTACTTTTTTGTTTATATCGTATTTATATTTTGAGTAACTGATGCATTTTTATTAGGGACTGTTAAAAATAAATTCAGACCAGCCACAAATATAGGAACCCACATTACTCCAAAATCCATAAAAAATAGATGAAAATAATCAATAAAACAAATAAAATCAGATTTTTCGGCAATCAAATCATGTTTTGTATATCAGACAATAATTTTTTGGTTCCATTTTGATTCGGGTTCCACGCCAAATGCTCTGTTAGTCTTCTCTATCTGGGCCTGATTTTTATTAATTTTTTTTGTCCTCAACAAACAGTTCACTGTTGTAAACAAAAAGCAATAATAAAAATCAAACTAACAATGAAATTTAATTAATAATATCCTAACAAAAACTATTATTTTAAAATGAGAAACAAAGATAAACTTCTAACTGCATTCATTCCACGACATGCATAGATTTTTCTGCAATTTTATCTTTTTTTTCTGTTATCATAACCGCATCATTGATATAAACCTAAACTTTATTTCTGTAGTGTCGAAAAATAGAAATTTTAACATATTTTATAATAAATGAAGTACATTTTTTACCTGAAAATATCTAGAGCGTAATAATAATAATATTAATAACAGCACTATCCTACGACCAGGAAAAATTTTCGTCAAATTAACCTAGAAAAATTCTTATTAAATTTACTAATGCAAATTTATCTAAGTTAAAGTAGGATACGATTATTGTTATTAGTTTAATCAATTAAGTTATGACCACTAATACATCATAACATGCAGGATTAAAATCTATTAATTTCCTGTCCTTTGTAATATATTGATCTTGTTAATTTTTAACCAGAGAAGAGAAAAACTATATATATTTTTCCTTCTTAATCTTTGCTTATTTTCAGTCTAATACACGGGCAAAAATACTTTTAAAGCGAACTTCTCAAGGCAATATTTTATTTTTTTGGAGTCTTAATGAATAATTCTTTTGTTCAGCAAACTGATTCGTAGCTATTGAATTGACTATAAAAGCTTATAGTTTCTGGCCTGTCAAATTGGATGGCATCGAGTCAATTTAATTTATTTCTATTGTTAAATTGTTACCAAAGGATAGCTCTCCATTATGAATTAAAAAATTGCACTCAACTACTCCAAATCTTCACTTCTTATATACTCACATCACTACTTGTCACCATTACGCAGGTATTTATATATATATATATATATATATATTCCGTTCTTATCGATTTTGTTTATGCTTAGTCATGTTTTCCAGTAATCAAAATTGATCATAAACGAATGAAAATAATTGTTTTGCCGATTTGTAAGCAATTGTTTACAAATTATCACTTATTTTCCTTACACATCATCATGATTTGTTTGCAAATTAGTAATAATAATAAAATAAATAATATTTTACAGTTTTCCACAAAATAAAAGTGGTTACTGAATTATGAGGCGTTCAATAATCAATAAAGAATAATTAATGCTGCTGATATTGACGATAAAAAACGTCATATCGTAAGCATCTAACAAGTAAGAGTAAAAATAATCTCCATAAAGGCATAACGGGTTACAAAAAATACAAACATATGAAATTTCTTTGCTGTAGAACTTCTAAACTAAGGATAGTACAATTGTCGCTTTATCGAAGCACGGTGAAAGTGGTACATAAACATTCAAAAAATCCCTAGTGCAGTGGTGCGCAAACTTTTTACACTTGCGACCCCCATACTCAGACTGAAATTTTACACGACCCATTATCTGTTGCTACCATCCTAATATAAGCTTATAAGGATAGTAATAATAACAGTCATTTTACCACATACAAATCCATATCTTTATAGTATATTTTAGTACATATGATTCGATATAAGATTTTTGAAAATCTGCATATTAACAAAAAAATTATAATACATTAAAAAAAAAAAAAAACAAATTTTTAAATAAAATAAAATTAATAATGTGGTATTTTAACCCAAAAGTGGTCAGACACACAATAATGAGTTGAGTGATTTTCATGTATTTTTTAAATTATTTTTTTAGTTCTTTTAAGTAAAAATTTATTATCCAACATGAGAATTTCTCAAAATTTTCGCGATCCCCAACAATTTTTTTATGACCCGTCGAGAGGATGCGACTCATAGTTTGCGCACTACTGTCCTAGTGGACCAGGGGTCAAAGGTTAAAGGCTTACGAGATACAGAGGCGTATAGGCGGCATAGGTAGCGGAGCACCGGAACGGGACGCATCGCGTCGCGGATTGCTGCGAGGCCAGGCACAACGTCAAACCGCATGCACCGTTTACAACTAACGGAACTTTGCAGCTCTATATCTCGTAAACTTTTGACCTTTGATCTCTGGTCCACTAGGGATTTTTTGGGTGTTTCGACCCCCTTTCGATCTATACCACTTACGCCGTGCTTCGGTAGGGCAACAATTGTGCTCTAGGGAATTCAAACTCAAAGCAGTAAAGGGCCAGTCAATTGGATGCATATCAGATGCCGACTGTAGTCATTCCCCCCTTTCGATCTATACCACTTACGCCGTGCTTCGGTAGGGCAACAATTGTGCTCTAGAGAATTCAAACTCAAAGCAGTAAAGGGCCAATCAATTGGATGCATATCAGATGTCGACTGTAGTCAATATTATTAATAAAATGGCTGCGTGACTAAGTAACTTCCATTCAGTGTTGCCAACATTTGACGATTAAAAAAATGATACAAAAAAATTATATTCGATAATAATAAATTTTGCTTTTGTTTAAAACTGACATAAAACATTTAGAAGTTCGAATTTTTTTCTGTTTAATCCCCGTTATATGTTAGAAAAACTGATTTTTATAAAAGAAATCATCAAAGCGCGGGCGAATACGAAGTCTTCTCAAGCCGGCAGTTTGATCCCAGTTCTAAACAATGTTTTCGTGTGTGTTTTTGTTTCGCAATGAATAATTTATTTTGATTTGTAACAGAATAAATCAGATAATTACTTCAGTGATAACGATTCTCCATATACAGTATAATTCATCAAACCCTTATAGTTAACAATTCTCTAGCATAGTCCAGAACCGTACAAATTTGAAATTTGGCGAATTGTCTTTAGTAAAATTAAGCGTTGTCAAAGACAATTGTTCTCATTATATTCTGTAAGAAACGACTCGTTTGTTAGAACGAGTCATTTAACAGTAGTAGCACGAATTAGAGAAACAACAAAGAAAAAGTAATTATCATACAACTACTATACCGAAGTTAGAATGACACAAACTTCAGGTCTTTCTTCCTTACGAAATGATACAGGAAACACGTTATTAGAAGACAATCGAAGTACATCTGTTGTTTGGGATACATTGACTCCGTCTCTAGAGTCGTAAAAAACTATCCAACTTTTATAGGATTATAGCAGTTTATGTGAACAAAATTTCTATTAATTTAGTGAAAGCCAATCATCTTAAAAAGTAAAAACTACGTGTTGTACAGAATGAGCTACATTAAGTATGTTTAATAGTGATAAATTATCATATATCGCGCTTTATAGCGATTAATGTGACATACTTTATAATTTACAATCCTCATAAAAATAGTTAGGATCGTGTGCTAATTTTTTAATTGAAATTTGTCTCCATTTTGTTCTTGCAAGAAAATGTTTCGGATGAACGAAGCAAAACTTATAAACGAATAAAAAACTTTCCTATTTGTGAGATTTTTCTCAGTGAAATTTAGACAAAAAATAAAAAAAAAAGTTAAAGTATTGATTAATAACAGAATTTTGATATAAATTAAACAATTTTTTTCCAAAAAGCAAAAAAAAAAAAATGATATTTACCTTTTGGACTTTACAAGTTTCGTTGCAGACAACGTCGAAATCATCGTCAATAATTACCTAAATGATAAGAAAATAATAATAAAATAAACTTTTATGAATACGATTTATCATTTTACGAAGTTACTCGATTTTTTCGTAGTAAAATTGGTCTAAATTTCTAATTGTATTAAAAGAATCAAAACATTAAAAATATAGATAAACCTTTTTATCTATACAGGGTGTTTTCTAGCACCCGTACCACCCTTTTTTCTCGGAAACGTGATGAGATAGGAAGTAGGGATTTTCTAACACCCGTACCACCTTTTTTCTCAGAAATGCGATGAGATAAGAAGTAGGGGAAAAAATTTTGATTACTACAAAGTATATCTGAAGAATCGAATGGGCATGATAAAAATTTTGTGGGTCGCAATGAGATAGGAAGTAGGGGAAAATTTTGATTACCAAAGTATACTGGCGATGAGATAGGAAGTAGGGGAAAAAATTTTGATTACCAAAATATATATCTGAAATCGAATGGGCATGATAAAAATTTTGTGGGCCCATCGGAAGTAGGGGTACAAGGGGTCAACTCTGAAATCTTCAATGGAAACCAATGCCAATTTTAACATAATTGGATAGAACTGTGAAAAACAAACAACTTTTGTTGTGAAAGTTTTTTAATATCACTTACGGATTGTGAGATATCACAAAAAAAAAAGATGCCGCCGCATGTACCGCCGATTGGGCTATTCAAGCAATAATAAAAGGAAGAATCCGACAGAGGGCATCTGTGTTCATCCATGACGCTCATAAAGGGCTGAAACAAGTCCAGAAACCCTTGTTCTTGAGTATGGCTCCATGCTGAACTGTGATGGCGAAAGACTTGCCACACCTGAGGTTCGAGTGCTACTGCCGAGTACCAGAAATTCGTCTTGAATCTGCATATTACTGCTCTTTGCTGCTTCAATAATGTTTGGCAATGTACAAAGATGCATTTGCTGCTTCAATAATGTTTGGCAATGTACACAGATGCCCTCTGTCTCATTTTTATTCTTCTTCCTGCTTGAATAGCCCAATCAGTGGTACATGCGGCGGCATCTTTTTTTTGTGATATCTCACAATCCGTAAGTGATATTAAAACTTAAAAGTTTGCTTTTCACAGTTCTATCCAATTATGTCAAAACCGGCATTGGTTTCTATTGGAGATTTCATAGTTGACCCTTTGTGACCTACTTCCGATGAGCCCACAAAATTTTTATCATGCCCATTCGATTCTTCAGATTACTTCCGATGGGCCCACAAAATTTTTATCATGCCCATTCGATTCTTCCCTCCATTGGAGATTTCATAGTTGACCCCTTGTGCCCCTAGTTCCGATGGCCCACAAAATTTTTTTATCATGCCCATTCGATTCTTCGGATATACTTTGGTAATCAAAATTTTTCCCCCTACTTCTTCATGCCCATTCGATTCTTCAGATATACTTTGAGGTCAAAATTTTTCCCCTACTTCCTATCTCATCGCGTTTCCGAGAAAAAAAGAGTAGTACGGGTGCTAGAAAAAACCCTGTAGTAGTAAATAACGTTACAGCCATTTTTCCCACGAAAAGTAAGTTTTAAAACTGGGGTATAATATAGTTTCAAATATGTATGATTTTAAAAATTTCCAACAGCCACAATCTCATAACGTGAAGACTTCAAAATTAGTATTGGTTTTGTTAAGGATAAAAATAGAACAATCGTGTAAAATTGAATGCTGTACGTTGTTCCGCTCATGAGATAATTTGAAGATGGCTTAACAGACAACAGATGGAAAAAGTAATTACACATTATTGTAAAATATATTTAAACTCCGTTCAAACGACTATAAAATCATTCTCGTGCAACGAATAGTTTTAGAGATATTGGTGTTTTTAATGCATCGAACGGCCTCCATCTTGTAATAAGATGGCGAGCGTTCCTTTGAAATTAATAGGTATGTTTCGATGATGATAAGGAATAATCTACGCTATTCCGGTTTTCGAGTTAGATAACAGAACGAGCAAATGGATATATGCTAAATTTTTGATTAAGCATATTCACTTTGTATATGTTTGTCCATCATCGATATATCTCAAGAACCAAAAAAACAGAACGAGCAAATGGATATATGCTAAATTTTTGATTAAGCATATTCACTTTGTATATATATGTCCATCATCGATATATCTCAAGAACCAAAAATAGTGTTAGTTTATTTTTTACATTACTAAACGTGTGCAAAGCCATAATAATAATTTATATAAATACAGAATTAGCACATTTTAAAATCTAAACGAACCACAAATATTCAAATTATGCAAATAATATTTTCACGAATGAGAACTGTAGCATTTCGTAGATCTCTGTCGTAATTATTCTGCTTTTTTAAATTATTCAGTAGATCGGGAATATAAGAATAAATTAAGAATTTAACCAATAACACTTAAATATACTAAGAGATATTTTTACTAACTTTTGTTTGCACGGATCTGTAAGCCACGCAATAAAACTCTTAAAACTAGCTTGACCCGAATTATTCTGTTGGATAATTACGTTTAAATTAAAATGAGTATCCCCCTCTGTTAGTTTATCAACTTGAGGTTTAATATATCTCTCTCTAATGCATATTAAAAGGACTAATTTATAAAATCGGTATGATCAAGATTAGTAATTAGGAGACGTTCAGTAATTTCCTGAAGATAATTTTCTATGACGATTGGTCTCTCGAGATGGAGTACTTGGCCAATTTGGTGAAGTGTCCTTAAAAAAAATTGAACTGAACCTGATTCCAAGCAAACAAATAAAATATTATTGTTTGGAAGATAAAATATTTTTATTTTGGTTATTTTTATAATTGCCATAAATGAATTTTATTAATTTACATAATTTTTTCTCAGGTTTTTTCCTGTGGAAAGAATCGAATCTATAATTAATAAATCATCATCTCAAATGGAGTACTTGGCCAATTTGGTGAAGTGTCCTTAAAAAAAATTGAACTGAACCTGATTCCAAACAAACAAATAAAATATTTATTATTGTTTGGAAGATAAAATATTTTTAATTTGGTTATTTTTATAATCGCTATAAATGAATTTTATTAATTTACATAATTTTTTCTCAGTTTTTTTCCTGTGAAAAGAATCGAATCTATAATTAACAAATCATCATCTCAAATTTTTTCCTTGACATTCGAGTTTAGGTTAATTGATAAAAGTTCATTTCTTTCTTCTTTTATCAAGGTTTAAATCAATGGAGAGATCGTTCTATTGGATAATTATTGATATTCTGTTTATAGAGCGCATCTGTGCTGTTTATCGATCACGAATTTACGTTTCGGAAAATTGAATAAAAAAAAAAAATGTAGTATTTAATAATTTTATCCTTAATCTGTGCGAATATTTTTAGATTGTGGAAACTATCTAACGTTTAAATTATTACTAGGGGAGAAATCTACATTTTTATACTGAAAATGTATAGTATCGATAATCACTCTTTCGTGATTTTGATAGTTTCAAAATGAGTTTTATAAATTTTATTTTTTTTTAGATGTGTTACGTTGTTTAGAATTTTAGATTTTTAATTTTTGAGATGTACTAAAGCGCTTTCTACATATTCATGCTTTTAGATGAACTAAATCTAACTCTATATTCCGCTTTATTCGAAGAACTAATTTTATAGGTTAAGATGTTCTAGAGACATTTCTTTTTAGAATATTTACATTATCTCAAACTTTAGAGATGTAGTAAACAGAGATCTCTTTAGAACCCCTTTAAATCAAGATTTATACTTTTAAATCTTTATTTTATGTGCCTTGTTAAAGCGCAGATGTTCACATTGTGATGTGCACTAAAGCACGATATGCATCACTTTTTGGGTCACATTAATTAAAGTGAATTACCTAGATATTCACAAAATGAAATATCCAGAACCAATTTTATAAGTCTTCATTTTTTTTAGAGTATACTAAAGAGTTTTCTAAATACACATTTTGACATGGACTAAAGTGCTGTCTAAATCTTTACGAGACGAACGAAAATATGAATATAATCTTCACCTTTCCGAATGCGTTCTACAAAACATCACTTTTCGAGATATTTAAATATTCGAACATTTCTCTAATTCTGTGTAAAATAAAGGAATATTGCACATTATAAACTAAATATCAGGACATTTATTTTAATTATACGAAAGAATGTGTGCATGTCTACCAAATTTACTTTGTATAACCGCTACGTATCTGTCAAGGTCATTCAATTAGCAAGGAGACGAAACAGTGTTACCAATCTGATATCACACGATACTGATCAACAATACGACTATCAACTGTTATTACCTTTAAAATAATGAATTTTTTTCGTTAAATATGCCATAAAATATCGGTAATTTCGGCAGAATTTTTGAAGCTAAACTGCACATTTTCAATATTTCATATATATCGATAGCGATTTTCTCTGATCTTCTATTTTATTTTATTTTATTCTAAGAACTGCAGATTTTAGGAATTGTTGTCTTTTCGTTCGTCACAATTTTTGTTTGCAATTCAGAAACGTTTCCTGTGTGTGCATCGTAAGATAAGAATATATTTAAAACGGTAAATATTATTCCTAAATAGTTTATATCTTGGAGTCATCAAATATTATCTATACAGTATAAACAATAACGAGACCCAAAAATCGTTGCTATATTCGTAAATATCCAATAAATTAATCGTCTATAACCATTTCTTTTAAAGTCGCCAAACGCGATAAAGCAGGAGTCGCAATAAGCACTACAAAAAAGTTGTTGCTATACTGTCATAATAAAATGCTTACAATTGAAATTTTCGATGATCGAAATTGTTTATTATTATTATTATTATTATTATTCAGAAATATTCAGAGTACTTTAGCCTATGTTCCAATTATAGACATTGTTGCTTCTCTTTGGAATTACGACGATAATTCGAGTTGCTCGGCTTGAAACATTCAGCTGGCAGTATCAAAAACATATTTTTTAATAGATCAAAATATCATAAAAATTGTGATTATTTTTGAAAAATGTGATAGGATTGTTGAAAATATTTGTTTTATTAATAAACTGGTTAACGTCAAACCTCGCGTATTTGTTTACGTTTATAAATAATCATCACATATCGATATAATCGATAATATCGATATTAAACTGAAACAAACATTTTAAATGATTTTTTAAATAATTTATTTAAAGATTATTATAATCAAAGAATTTAATGATTATTAATATCGTTTAAAGCATTTTAATAATGAAAAAAAAAAACTTGTTTAATGCTGTATTTTTCATTAAAGTAGCATATTTAAATAGCGCAACAAAAATACCTGTTTTTAAAGGATGATGTTTATTTAGCTCCGAGAGCTAGAAAATCTGTTTGTAATAAGTAAATATTTAAAATTAAATTCATAAAACTGTTTTTTATATAAAAATTTGTTTGTTTGTAAAGCTCTCTTATCGAAAAAATAACCGCTTGTAATTTAATTTTGATAATTTTACATTTAAAAAATATCCACGCTTGAATGCAACCATTTTTGTTGTAATTTTATGCCAGAAAATATTTATAAAAAGTAATTTTTATGTAAAAATTTTTGAGAATTGTATAAAAATTTAATAAAATTGCTGAATATATATGTTTAAGCATTAAGGAAACAAAAAAATAACAAAATTAATTTTTGATTCGCTTCGCGTAAACATGATACTTAATATATATAACTGTACAAGTTAAAACAATAAAACAGTTTTTTTTTTGTTTGTGTTAGCTTCCATTTTCGGATAATTTCAACAATTTCATGACAAAAGTCACGTCATCGGTAGAGCATAGCGTATAATAATAGCAGTTTTTCATGTAAAGCCCTAGTAGAAATGATTGAAATCGCGTGTAAGAACTTAAAGCCGATCCTTTTCTTTCGTTTTTGATGTTTTTAATGGAATTCTAACAAATGCAAATGTTTTCAACAGAAGCCCGATAACTCTGCAGTAAAGCGAACATAACTCCTGACATTCTACCTCAGCGAGACTGGTTATCCTACTTACTTAGCATGCTAAACGGATTTAATCCGGTTAGAGAAACGATTTTTTTTTTCTCGAATCGATTCATTCTTTAAACGCACGCAAAACAATCTGTAAATCTACGAAAAAGTTTATACTATCAGCAACCTTGTTAGACAAAGTTTTAATAGATAAATTCGTGTTGTAATTCTTTCAGCATTTATAATCTGGAATTTCTTAGAAACGGCGGTGTTAACGGAGTGATGAGATTAGATGTCGATCTAGATAGATGACCCCCGCCTTAATGTTTCTTCTCGAACAAGTCATAGGTCGGTGTCTAACTAGCCATCGATGATTAAACTTTCGTCAATAATATAAAAATCTTCGGTAAATATTTGTAAATTCGAAGATCGAACAGGCAAACTTTGTTTATGTTTGCTGTCAAGGTTTTGTTTACTGTCTTAACTTCATATTTACGTTTACTCGATTAATATAACCGATTATATCAGATTTTGATGTCTTGAAATAATATAATTAAATTTTAAAACGGTTTTTAACGTTATAGGAAAGCTATCTATTAAAAAATATAAAAATTTTAACAAATAATGGAAGAGTATATTTGATATGGAATGCAAAAGTGTACCTGAAGGAAAATCCTGAACTGACAAGTGAGTTGAGGTTTTATAACCAGTAAAAAATGGTTATTAAGTAGAAGAACACTATTATTTCTAATCCTGATCGGAGGATGAGAAATAAAGAAGCGTGTGGTTATACCTGTCAGGTTTGGTTGGCGAACTGTTAATAAGGATGTGCCATCTCTTTGGATTGAAGGAAATGAAGAACAATCTGGACATCCTCTGCACAGGAAGCGTGAATCCAGTAAAGAGTGACCCGTCTGATGAATGGACAGGTCACAGTTGACAGCATCCTTCGTATGGTGACATTAACAATGGCCCACTTCCGACCGAAACGCTTTTAGACGTTCGGCGAAACGTCGAACTGGACGTTTGTTTGAAAGCTTTTCCTATTTCGCTACAACTAACTATAGGAGCGTAAATCCTGTAAATCGCAGTATACTTATTTATTTTTTTTTTTATCTATCTAAAATCTAAACGTTTTCCCAAAATTTTAAAAACGGTTGATGATGATGATGATATAATTAATTAATTATTAATTAAAAATAAACGCGCCGATAGAGGGACAAATTCACAACGATACTCCATCTGTTCGGCTGCAATTATGGAAGTATTGCCGGATTTTGGATTTCCGGGCCTTGGGCTAATGTTTTTATTTTTTTGCTTCTAATTTTTAGACTCACGAACCAGTCTAATTCTATTTTTTTGGGCTCTCGGCCAATATCGGCATAATTCCGCTTCAAACAGGAAACTCGATTACTAAAAATCCGATAGGTAATCATGAATCCGGAATTTCTTTATAGAACAAATTATATTCAACTGTACCACACGAAGGTATATAGTACCAGGTACCAAACAGTCTGGTATTATTATTTCAGAATAAAGGCTTTATTTTTTTAAACCAGATTACCGAGTCTCAAATTGACTGATATCCGATCCATGTCCAGGTTTTTCGTGTAAATTCAGTCCGAACACGTAAAAATTAATTTTTATTTTTTGGAAGACAGGTAATGTTTCCTGCGTTTGAGTAAAGGTCGCGACACGGAAGGAGAGAACCCCAATTCTCTTTCCTGTCTAATCTACCATCTGTCGATCGGCCTACGAATCGGGAAATATGGATGATGATGTTTACCGCCGCCGACTGCGTTACTAGAAAAATTAATTGGAGGAAGTCTACTTCATCGTTGGAAACAGTGCAATCTGTGCAACGGTTAGAATACCCGATGACAAGCAAAGACGCGAGATGTTTAGCATAAGTATTGCATTAGGTTATTACGCGAAAGCTACGGATGGTTAATCTCGCGTGTATTCGGTTTCCTGACTCGGCCCACCACATCCTTTCGGGTTTGAAATATTTAGGCTAATGCATGGCTGCAGATATTTTAGCTTTATGTAACTGCGACATTTTTTGAAACAAGAAGTGAACAGGTATTAGCGGTACAAAGCTGGTGTTTGGGGAATTAACGGAAAGCCCACTTCCCGCTATGCGTATTCACCACCAAGGTTCCCATCCAACCGAGTATGACAAGAAGTCAAGCTGAACCACGAGTTTGCCTAATTTTTCCCGTTTTTTAGCCCCAAAAACAGATTTGATCCCTAAATTGTTGCAAAATATAACATATTTATGTCTCACGACTATTACTTTTATGCTCAAGAATCTAAAATTATCCATATCCGTGCGGATTATAAGCCACTCTTAATCAGAATTATAAGCTAATTTTTAATCCTAATTAAAAATCGCGTTTTGCATTTTATAATTTTATGATACTCTCCTCGATCGCGTGGAAAAATTAACGAATTGTAATTTTCTACGAATCAATTACGTAGAAACCATCTTTAATGTTGGGCCTCTTTTCTAAGCATTTGTCTTTCACTTAACTTATTGCAAGTTACATAGTAACTTGCAATAATGCAACGAAGTAAGAAAAATTTCTGCGTTTAAGACGCAACACGATTACCGTTTATCTTAGAAGGTATAACTTACCCCATTTTCTGCGCAGTCTCGATAGCATATTGGTAGTACATCCAGGGCTGAAGAGACAGACCAGAGAAGAATACAGAGCAGCTGTGCCCGGCACCTCATGTTGGGCCACCTCTCATCTCATCTGATGATTGTCCGTGCTCCGTTCGCGTTTCGTGACATCCATCAGAGACGGTAATGCCTATTGGCTGGCCACTGCGGTGACCTTCCCGATGAGTAAACTTTTGCTATTGGTTACCGTTTCGAAGTAGAAAGGCGGGAATTCATTTGGTACGTACAGGAAACGGGTGAATCACCTGAACTAAGGTGTTCGCTTCAGAAATAAAGAAATATTTTGCATATTTGGTGGTTTTATACTTTCCTGTTACGCGTTATTTCCTAAAAATTTGCCTAACCAGTCTGTCTAATACGAAAATCGTGCCTTAAATTCTTTCAATTTTAAAGCATATAATTTTTAAAATTTTCGTTTTTTTTTGCAATTAAATTATGAAATTTAATTAATTTAAATAACTTTTCGCTAAAGTACGAAAATCGTGCCTTAAATTCTTTCAATTTTAAAGCATATAATTTTTAAAATTTTCGTTGTTTTTGCAATTAAATTATGAAATTTAATTAATTTAGATAACTTTTCGCTAAAATCGCGAACAACAAGATTGATGATGATGCGATTTTATATAAACGAAGAGTCTAAAAATACATTTACTAACTTTTACGCTAGAAAAATTATTCAAAGATAATTACCGTACTAATAAAGTTAGCTTTAATTTTTTTTATGGTTCTGAACGGGGATTTTTAGATCATTTTAGAGATTTTTCTTAAGAAAAACATCACCACCCTTTCCGTTCGTGACGAACTGGATATCGGATGAAATAGCATAATTTCCAGTTCCAAAATAACAAGATTTTTTTAAACAAGCAAAACATGATTTTGTAAACTGCAATAATAATACATACAAAAAACATTCTTTTATAGATAAATAAGATGACTGAACGCACAAAACGAGCGTTGGAAAGATGGTATAATTATAGCTCCAATTCAGGAATTAATGTTGGGCCTCTTTTCTAAGCATTTGTCTTTCACGAAAGTTTGCTCTGGACAAACACAAAAAACACATTAAAGGAATTTACAAGACTCAGCTTTTATTATATTTCTGTTTTGAATAATCATATAGATTGTATTTTAAATAACTTTATATAGAACTCGTTATTTTTTGTACAATGTTATACAAATTATTTCCATTACTGTCTCCCGTACCTTTCACTTAACTTCATGCTAATCAGCTATTTTCTAGATAAGTGTTCCATTCAGTAAGCAAGTATTAAAGGTCCTTAATGTATACAAAACAAGTCTAGCTATTACATTTAATCCGTAAAGATGCTAGATACTAAAATAAGCGGGTAAAAAACCCAAGAGTCTAAAGCAAACAATACTGAGAATCTGTTGGACGATTTATCATCGACAATGTAGTTAGAAGATAAGCGATGGCAATTTATGCTATTTCAACCATTAACTAGATTTAATGGCGTTTATTTTTAAGACAGATTATAATTTTTAAGCAGGTCGAACAAATAATCGTATTGTAACTATTCGAACGGATTAAATAAAAGGATGCTTTCATTTCCTTATTCTTCTGATCATTTCCTGCCACAGAAGACGATGTAGACTATATCTTCTGCAGTCGGTTTCATTGAGCCGAATTTTCACACGTTTTGTAGCCATTTAATAGCGTTTTCGATAACTTTAACGGAAAGGGAAAATATAATCTGAACTTCCCTTATCCGCATTCTTTCCTGTTATAACAAATTAAAAATGTTGAAGAGTCTAAAAGTAACTAGCTTCTGTACTGGATCTTTCGGCGATACCATATATGGTGCTTATTTCGCCACTTACGAAGCAGCGAAACGAGCACCAGCAGTTCGAGCCGCAATGCCATCTGGAGGCGATTTAAATTATTATAAAAATCAATTAAAATGGAAATAAGAAAATTAAATCTTAATTTGCAAGATGATGAGGTTTGGTTCTAATAGAAATTTATATTACATAAATATCATCAAATCCGACATTAAATGCCTTTTTTCTGTATAAGATGAAATGCTTACACGATTAACAATAGACGTAATACATTAGTGACGTCAACAAGATTATATCAAATAAGCAGGATTAACCTACTATCGTGACGTCATCTACGTGACTAAATTTTGCTTACTGGTTAGAGAGAAAACAATAATTTTTTGACGCATTCAAAGTTTGCTACTTTTTAAGGCGCAAAGTGCCAATGGTGGATCTATCGCTTGTTGTCAAGCTAGTTTCCACTTAATATAAAACGATAAATAACCTGTCATTTAATTTTTTGTTGATATATAAATATAATTATTGCCTTGAGTTTTAAAATTTGAATGAAGAAACAACAAGAAAAGTTGTCCATAAATTTTAATTGGCACGTTTTCCAAAATAAAACAATATACAGGGATCAACAGAATTCGTATACAACATATTTTAAATACTTCTAATGGTTATAGAAATTTGATACTGTACAATATTACTACAACATTTACATTATTTGAAAAATGAATAGAACATTAGTTTGTTTTTGTATTTGCGCAAGAATTTTGATCTAAAATTAGAAAGTATTAGGAAAGTTTTAAAAGAAGGAAAAAATGTTTAGAAATCACACAAAAAAATGATTTTAGGAACAATACCATTTTTATTTTATTTATTTATTTATTTTTCCTTTGTGTGTGTGTCTTGTTCGATCTAAAGAATGAAAAATCATTACATCTTTTGACATTCGACGAGAACGGGAAAGTCCGATTTTTACTTAACTGAACTTGAATTATTCAATTTATACACGATAAATTGTGTTGGATTGTTTCAATACAAAAATTGTTTTTATATAACAAAAACATTAAAGAGAATGTTCAATAACAATAACAAAAAAAAAATAGTTCGGATTTAAAGTCATCATTTCAATTCGTTCATTGTTTAATAATGAATTTTTTTTAACAGTTACTACTACTTATATAAAATTTTTAATTTAGAGTTGTAAAATTTATATATATATATACATATATATATATGTGTGTGTGTATGTGTGTGCATGTTTATATATATATGTATATATACTGTAGATCCTACAATATGTATAAATTTATTCGCGTATGTGATGCGATATGGTCCTTGTATATTTATTCACGTTTCTCTTTTGCTCCTTTAAAGCAAAACATAAGAACGACAGTATACAATATAAAAGCTACACTAATTGCTGCCAGAGCATACATAAATAAATTTAATTCGGGATGGCGATGACGATTACTCTGTAACCATTCTAAAACTTCATCTTCGTTTGTCAGATCACCTAAGTTATCAAAAAAAAAATTTTTTTTTAATAAAACTTGTAAGAACTGGTGATGTAACCTTGTTTTTAATTCAACATAATGGTTTACAGAAATTCTAACTTAATTATTCAATTGACATTGAAAATTTAATAATTTTATTATTGTGATTAATTAATTGGGTTTTATTATTGTTATTATATTTAAATTAATGCACAGGCTATTAAAGCTCACCTCTGTAAATTGAAGGAAACTTTCGACGAAAGTATACCAATCCTGGTACTTGATTCATTCCGTATTTTTTGGCATAACGAGTATCTTTAATTTTTACAAACATAATGTCTAAATCGTCAGCTTCGTCGTCGATACGTTCGAGTTCTTGTAGAGCAAGATCGCACTTGGCGCAATTATTGTCATCTAGGACGGAAAAATAAATCAAAAAATTAATCATTTCGGTTAAAAATAAGTAAATATTAATAAATATTTTATTTATTCATTCATATTGTTTTTTTTTTTTAAATTCTATTTCATTAACTTACAAAAGAAAACAGCGACAAATTCATTCTCCTCCAATAACTTATCTAACATTTTTCTATTGACTTCTTCTATTTCATCCTTAATTTCAAAAACATCCAGACTTGTTAACCATTTCAAAACCTTATCTTCTTCTAAAAGACTACCTTTAAATAGAAACAAAGATAAATTAAGTACACTAAATATTTCTATAAAGGACATATTTATGCTTTATACTAATTAAATATAAACTGTGATAAATTTACTAATCATAATGATAAAAATAAAATACACTGCCATTGCTTATAGTAATTTTAGAGAATGGAGAGCAATCAAACATAATTTGAATGTTTTATTTTTTATTTATGTAACAATCTACGTGTATAATGATAAAAATAAAATACACTGCCATTGCTTATAGTAATTTTAGAGAATGGAGAGCATCTAAATAAAAAATAAAACATAATTTGAATGTTTTATTTTTTATTTAGATTGTTACATAAATAAATACAGTGAAAACTGAGTTCACGACCACCTGTGTAAGAAGACCACCTGACGTGACGACCATGATTTTATGGAAACCAAATTTTTTCCCATAGAAATAATACTATTTGACCTTCCATAAAACGACTACCTCCCTAACACGACCACGACCATCATTTTTATAGACCAAACATAAAATGAAACCGTCTATAATGACTATAATTTTTTAACATCACTACTAATTGACCAACTTTATTGCTTACACCAGTACCGTTTTCTGTTAAACTTAAATTTCATTTAAAAGCTAAACAACTACAATTGAAAAAAAATGCACCATGCGAATTTTTCCCCATCATTGGCTGCGTTCAACAGACTCAACTGTTATGGAACAGTTGAGAGATTTTCTGCTGAACGCGGCTTCAAGGTAGCGCTACTATCGAACTTGTTGAGTGAGTGACGTCACGTTTGATAGCGGATTTCATTTACGCTACTATCCAACTAGTGTTTCTTTCCCGGGAAATTGTAAGATTTTCACACTTTTTGTATTCCCGAGAACTAACACGCAGATACAAAAAATTATAAAATATTATTAAATATAATCCTGAAGACTGTACGAGAGTTATTTATCAAAGAATTTCTTAATTGGCAATATGGAAAAACATGTGGGCGTGGTTTACTAACAGAGTTGCAGTCACATCTGATCATGGATTATATCTAATTGATCTATGAATATGATACGTGTTGGCAACTTGGTTGGTTAGTTTACTTCTTTTCCTCTTATGAAATCAACATAAAATTTGCATTATTTTAAATTAAATTTTATTATAATGTTAAGTAAGTAATTCAAAAAGTGACTGTGAATTACCTACTTAACTTTTGGAGAAGAGACCACGGGAAATTTGGAAGAGAAACCAATGACGTTGAATGAAAAATTAGAAAAAGCGATCCACTCAAAGACAAAGGTCCTACGTTGTTCAACTAGCCTGAGTTCTAGCTTGAGCAAGATTGTGAAGCAAGAATTACAGTTATTTGAATCAACAGGAAATCAATCATCAAGTATTATAAAATTGGACAAGGCTCTGAAAACAATTCCTCCATCATCAGGTGAAGCAAAAAGAGCATTTTTTGTTGCCTGTTTGTTTATAAACAAAGCTAAGAACTAGGCT
>AYEL01085232.1:0-12122 GCA_000484575.1 Olivierus martensii | reverse complement strand
TGAGACAATTTTTTTCTTCGAATGCGGCCCAAGGAAGCCAAAAGGTTGGACACCCCGATGATTGAGTGATAAATGAAATCGTTACATCATCAACATATAAAAGATTTTTATTAATTTTTAGGATTTAATTTTTAATCATAGTGATGATAATTATTGTATTTAACAATTTGTATACCATGACGTCACAATTTGCACGACTCCCTCCCTCCCCAACGTCATTTTTCGTCACAAATCTCCTACACCCTCCCTCCCTTAACAGCGTGACGTAGTTTATGGACGGACCCAGATTAAAATAAAAAAAATAACAAGCAGTCCCCCCCAAAAAAAACAAATTGCCTCTATCTAAAGGTACTTCAGAATGATTAGTTAATGAATTAAAATGAATCATCAAAATCATCTTTAAATCAATTAATTTATATATTAAATTATAAAAATAACTAGCAAAGTATACCTGGCATTACTGGGCAGTGGCACCGAGAGGGCGGGGAAGAGGAGACAAATTCCTTGGGCCTGTAGAAGATCGAAGGGCCTGGGCCGCTTCCTAACAATAAGAATTTATTATATATATAGGGCCTGAAACCTAGTTCATACCGGGACCCAGGATTTCTCTCGGTGCTACTGTTGCTGGGTATAGTTTGAAAACATATACAGTATATTAGGAAAAACACAGTTTTGATTATTTGCATATTGATTTCTTTTACCACTTTAGTCATTCAGTTGTTCTTTAATATAACTCTCATAATTTCCAGAAGATTCGTGAACTTATGAATTTATATGTCTTTCTGCTCTTTGACTTTTTCAAGTCGAAGAGCAGAAAGACACATAAATTCATGGAGAAACATTAAAATTCACAATGCAGTGATATTGTGTACTATATTTACCAAAAATTGATCATTGTACTGTTTGTCTACCACAAGAATAGCTCCCGCCAGGTTGTCTAGTTAGTGGCGGTCGCTATAGCAACAAGACCTGTCCATTTTGAATGGGAGTTAAGCATATGAGGTTCATATTTATTTTCATTTGTAAAATATAAATATTAGCAAATAATTAATATATGAAACAGTTTTCTTTCATTTGATGAATCGATTTAAGTAATTACAAAAAGAAATGATAATAATAATAACGTCGCCAACACGCCATCAAGGCGTTCAGTAAGCCAAAATGGACGGCTTTCTTCTGGCTTCCCCTGTCGAAAATGGAGCGAGTCCTGTTTCCACAGCAACAGACATGCACAGACTACTTGGCGGGAGCTATTCTTGTGATAGACAAACAGTACTAATCTTCATTGTATTGTCCCCAGAAAAAATGTTTTTTAATTAGAAAATTATTTCAGGCATTGATTTCATTTCTTATTTCAAATTTCATATTTATTGAAATGTCACATCATAATCAGACTAACTGAATTACAACTGGTAGAAATTATTTGTTCTTTTTGAATTTATTAAAGAATAAAATCACAAGATCATTTATCATTATTATATGATAACTGTATTATCTCAATGTGATGTCATCTATTTATTATATCTGGAATCTTATGACATCATCACAAATTTGAACAAAATTATTTTACTATATAATTTATTAATTATAAAATTTGGAATCTATTGGCTTTTTGTGTTTAATTTTAATGTACATTTAATCAGATTATTAGATAACAATGATGTAGCAATGTAACAGAATAGTTACCGGTATGATGTGACATCATGCAAAAATGATGATTTTTGATGTCATTCAATGCTATGTCATCATTATGTTACACTCACCCATATGATTGTGATGTCATTCCAAATTCAGACTTCACTCTGAAGGATTTAAATAAAGACATTTTGTTGCCTTTGTTTTGAAAGTCTGCTATTTTTAAATAGTTGCAGATAAAGAATTAATTGATATGTTATTAAGATCATATTCAATGGGCATGATTATCTTGCTAAATTTCATAAAAATTGAATGAATAGTTTAGGATACATTGAAAGATTAGAAAAAGTTTTTTCAATCTGAATTTAATTGAAAAATGCATATAAACTATTGTACTTATAAACATATTTAATTTAATAATGTATATAGATAAACAATACACAATTATAATTAATTAATATTTAAACTTTTATTATGTATATAAAAATTTTCATGATATATTCATTAATATATATGGGCAGTTCCTTCCCCATCTTTTGTAAATGGATCTTCTGCCAAACTTTACATAAGTCAAAACATATGTTGGAATATATCCTATACCAGAGATCTCGAAAGTGGTCAATATTGGCCCCAAAGAAGTTGATTATAAAATCTAAAGGATCATTAAACAATGATAATACAAGGTATATGCTAAATATATATATAAATATATAATATTTGTGTTAATATTAAATAAAATAATTTTATTATATCTGTGGGTCGGAAGATATAGGGCACTATGTCCATTTGTGGCCAAAATGAGATTATTGGCACAATCATATGGGTTTCTCGTCCTCTACCCACAGGTCACTACACTATGTCCTACATCAATAATTGGTGGAGTTATGGTGCTTTTAAATAACAACAAGTCCATAAGGGAGAACAACGTAAAACAACTTCAAACTGCTCTCCTGTAAAATGTAGTATTTGTGACATAGTGTCCTATACCTCCGACCCACAGATAAATTTGTAAGAATGCAATTTTTGTAATAGCATGGAAAATGCAATTACATTTGTAGCATCCACTTCAAATTGGTCCTGAGTTATCCATTATATTTACAGAAAAAGAAAATTATCTGCAATAATATTCTAGTGCATATCATATATTATGTTCTAATATAATATAAATCACTTATTAATAAGTTTTTTATTATTATTTTATTCATTGTTAAATTAATAGAATATTCAATCACTTACAGAAAAACACAGCCAAGAAAGGAGAATCATCAACTAACTTTCCCAACATTCGAGAATTAATGGTTTCAATTTCATCTGAAAGTTCTCGATTATCATCATCAATTAACCATTCTAAAACAGATTCTTCATTTTTCAGATCACCTAAAATCAGTAATTTTTTAATAATTATATAATTATAATGGAGTATATAAATTTCATTAGATGTGAAACATTGATTAAATATTAAAATTCTTAAAAATAATACAAATCATTATTTATTATTTAGTTCAGTAATATTAAAGATTTCATACAATCTTCATTACTCAAAAAATTACATTTGTAAAATTATTGCAATTACAAAACTAAATATCTATAAGGAATACAGTATTAGACAGATTCGTTGCTTGAAAAGTATTTAGTGCATATTTTAATAATCAAAACATTATACTGTAGAGATGATCATGTGAGTGGTTCTTTAAGTAGATAAATTTTCAATAAAAGGTGAACTTTAAAACCCTCAAATTTCAATCAGGAACAAGATGATACAGATTTTTAATAGAACAGGAATATAAAATCTTTATTTGCACACAGTTTGTAAATAAAGATCAGATATGTATTTCAGATGTTTTAACATTCCTCATCAGTCTGTTTGGTATACAATTGCTAATTTAAAAATATAATTTTTAACACTAAATACAATACTATATATTTTATATTTTCTTATTTTATGCATGTATAAAATAATTGAAAAATGAAATTTTTATATATAGGGGTACTCGATATAAGGGGAGATCAAAAAGTTCTTACTCTCATCATATTGTATGTGTGCTATAGATTTGTAATTTACCAATGATAAGTTACTGTCTTATTAATATACATGCCTTTTTGTGTTTTTGACAGATCCTGTTTAATCAGAGTTAGAAGCATGACATTAGAAGAGTCATGCTGGACAAAACTGAGTATTGAGCCATGATATAGTTCCTCCATCTTCAAGAGAAAATTGCACAAACAATCCATGAAGAGAAATCAGTATGGTATGGTGAGGAATTTCCATCATATGAGACTGTGAAATGATGGAAATGGGAATTCAAATGTGGTCACATCAGCTTATGGGATGACTGAAGAGAAGACCATCTAGTAAGGCCGTGCGATGGCCAAGAAACTACCGATCATTGATGCATCGATTATTGTAAAATTCATCGATGGTTAGTAAAAATTAGATCGATTTTTCTACGATGGTATTTCTATCTAAATAAAATGTTCCTAAGTCCAATCAATCAAACGTTTATTTTATTGAAATGCAATACGTACAAGATTATCTATTTCTTCTATTGACCAATGAACTTATAACTAAATACATATTCAAATGTTTTGGCTTTAAACTGGTCCTATTTTTGGAGATAGTTATGCCTGCTTTGCTGAATAACCGTTCTGCAGGCACAGAAGTTGCTGGAACACACAGATATTTTAAATCCAGTGAGCAAAGATAAGAATTGATTTTCTCCTGTTGTTGCCAAATTTGCACAAGATTGCTTCTATGGTGTCCCAGTGAAGCCTGTAAGTATGTTTTCAGGCATGTATGAAGACCTCCTGATATTCCCACCTAGAAAGTAGAGATGACGACATCTAGTGTAACGACTCAGCATGACTGCCATTACAAAATTAAAATATTTAATAAATTATTAGCAATCATTCTTACAGTGAAAAATTGCACCATCGATGGTACCAATGAAATATATCAATTGTTATAACTGTCGATGGTTTGATGCATCATCATGAAAATCCATCGATTAATAATCAATAATCGATGCCATTGCACAGCACTACCATCCAGTCTATGTTTTGGGACAGCAAAAGTATCATATTGACAGATTATTTACAAAAAGGGTCAACAATAATAGGGACAAAATAAAACTAAAAACCTAAAATCCTAACTGCTCTTGACAGTGTTTAAATAACTATTAAACAAATACTAAGCACACATAAGCTTAGTATTTGTTTAATAGTTATTTAATAATAGGGACATACTACAGAAACTTTCTACAAAAATTATAGGACAATATCAAGGAAAAACGATGTAGTTTGCTGTCAAAAGCAAACTATATCTTTTTCCCTTGATATTCCCTTCTCTTTTCTGCACAAATATGGCTATGAAACCTTGTCCTATCCCCTGTATTCGCCCAACCTGGCAGCTCAGACTTCTTCCTGTTTCAAAATATGAAAATATATTTATGGGGAAGAAGCTTCTTTTGATGATGATGAGATTATTATTGCTCTGGAGAGCTGGTTTATCTCCAAATCTGCCAACTTTTACAAAGATTGAAAGTAAATAATTTTTCCATAACTGTGAGAAGTGTGTGGACCTAGGTGGTAGATATGTAGAGAAAAAAAGAGTTGGAGAATCAAATTTCAAATCCACATCATGATAGGATAAGAACTTTTGGGCTTCCCTCATATCTATCATTTAACATATATGTTGTTGATTAATTAGGGATGATAAACTTGATACAACATTAATATATCTGCATTTATGTTATTTGAATAGAACAAACATCTATTTCTCTCAAATTTTCTCTTTTTTCTTCTATATTTAATTTCATAATTATATACTGTATATAAAATATATCATTCTTCAGAGTTTCATATTTGCTTTATTGTTCTACTAAGGTAACATACGACTTATAAATGATAGTTTGTCTTGCTCTTGTGAGATTTATAATGCAAAGATTTATAGTGGCAATCAGATGAATTTAGACTTCTTTGTCAAGAAAAAAGCCAGAAAATCTCAATATTAACAGCTAATTACAGAAGCAGTAGAACTTTAGCTACAGTTGCAGTAGCTTCAAATGCTGAGGAGAAGCAAATATAATAGAATAATAATAAATTTTTATGTTTTGTTAATAATTTCATATTGTATTTTATTATTATTATTTAGCAATTACAATAAATTCTACTATACTACAGTTTAGTGTACAGTAAAATAAGTATTTCTTATTTCTTATGCTGATACACTTCCACGTAAATTTGAATTTTTTACTACTGTATTAACAATCGAAATACACTGTTCCATTTTTTTAAAAAACATTGAAAGAAATCAGTGCAATGAGCAGGATAATACAGAAACAAAAGCTTCTAGATTCTTCTTTTCAACTTAAAATAATATTATTGAAGCACTTTTGATCCTCTGGTCTCTTCAGCAATCTCTTCACAAGGATTGCTGAAGAGACCAGAGGATCAAAAGTGCTTCAATAATATTATTTTAAGTTGAAAAGAAGAATCTAGAAGCTTTTGTTTCTGTATTATCCTGCACATTGCACTGATTTTTTTTCAATGTTTTTTGAATTTTTTAGTTTGTCTGGAATGTATCCCCAGCACAATACCTTAGTACAATGGGAAACTAATGTCTGATGTACATTGTTTTGATAGTAGTGTTTTTAAGAACATAATATATGTTGAGGACCTCTTCAAACAAACATTTTTTTAGAGATTAATTAAACAAATAATTAAAATTAATTTATATTGCTAAGATTATTTTGCTAGAATTTGATTACATAAAAACTTTTAATGGATAATTAGAGATGTTACTATAAATTATTGATATTGTGAAATTTGTAATAAAATTTATTTTAGTAATTAAATAAGGTAATACTTCTTACTGTAAATATTAAATAAAAGTAAACCATAAGCCAAATAAGTATGATAAACTGAATAAACAGTTTTTCTTACTTATTTGGTTTATATTTTACTTAATTAAATAAACATTCTCAAAATTAACAATGACAATATAATATAATAAAATCTCTCTCTAATAAATCTCTTGCCTATGAATTATGAAACTATCATCTTTCATGTACACTTATTTAATTACATTAAACTAAACATAACATGTAACTTTTTATTTTGAATAAAAGTTATAATTTTTGTATAGTTCAATATTTACTTTTAATTTAACATATTTTACTTAAAAAATTAATTTATGCCAATGATGTCAATTTATAATATAAAAATTATATTATAAAAGCTAAATGAGGTATTCCTAAACATTTATTTTTCATAATAAATTGATAAAATATAATCTTTCTGTTAAGAATTATAATAAGCATAATTTAAAATGGCCTATTTAATTAACATATAATGTTTAATATTCTGAATTATATTAAAATTTGCAAAAGTTAATATCCAAAGTTTGAGTTTTCCTTATAAAATATAAGAGAGAGAAAAGGTCTTAAATATAGCATATACAGTGATGATTTATTAAAAGAAACTGTCAAAATTTTAAAAATTTTGTTAATTTCTATAGAAATAAACAATATTTTGAACAGCATAATCTAAAAAAATATATTTTATGTTTATACTTTAACAAGTATTTTTTATGTTAGCTCTCACTATAACTGAATATTTCAACAGCATCTAATGCATTAGTATTTACAATAATTATATATTCTCTTCTATGCATGAGCAACAAATCTTTTCAAATTATTTTGATGTAATAAATTTTTCAGCCTAATATTTATATTTTTTTCAATATCAAAAAACTTTGGTTCACAAGCTAATTTACTAAATATAATTTGATTTATGGAACTTTTTGTGTATTATTTTATATATTTTCACTTGCATTTACAGTTAATTTCAGTTTTAAATGTAGTATGTCAGAAATAATTTTTTGTCATATGATGGATTGTTATCCAAAAATTGCTTTTGCCATTTTTATCAATTAAAATTTATTTCAGTCTGCTAAAGTTATGTAATTTATTAAAAGATATTAGAATCAGTTTTATTTTATAATCTTAAATTTTCAAGTTCCACTACTCATGAAATAACACTAATAATATAACAAGCACATTATGTAAAATTAATAATTATATATTTATTAATAATGAATTTTGTTATCTCTGCACTTAAAACACTTGTTGAATTATTTACATCAGTTTTATCTAAAATTTATTTTAAAATTTATAAATAGCAATGTAGCAATATTTCATTTTAATTAAGTTAATATTAGAATTTTATTTAAAAGAATTTTACCATCAAAAATGAGAGGATTTCCATTTCTGAAATAAATAAGTGCTGGAAAAGTTTTAATTCCATAACGTTTTGCAAATGTGTTATCTTGAATCTTTACTATATAAATTCCATATACATCTGTATCATCATCAATATTTTCAAGCTCATGTAATGCTTGATCACATGCTTTGCAATTTGGCTTATCTATAATAAAAGAATACTTTAAATCAATTAAACATAATTAAATATAATATACAGCTATTTTTAATTTTATATTAATTATACTAAATTATTTTAACTAAACAGCTTATGTATAAAGTTATTATGAATAACTTAATGCTATAAATTGTATTTTTCTGAACTGCCTTTAAACAACAAAAATTATAAAAAATAAAATATATAGATGATTATTATATTTGATAATTAAATTGTTCTTTTAATATAGATTCCAAAAACTGAATAAAATAATAAATACTACTAATTCAAAAAATTTTTAATTTATTGTTTTATTTTGTTGAGTATAAATATTACCAAACTATTATTTTTAGTTTGTGTTTAGTGCAGTCTCATTGAACTTATATTATAAATATTACCATACTTTAAACTTTTTAAAATTAAAATTTAATCATCAACAAAACCAAAATCGTATTATAAATAAAATATCTACTATATAAGACTTTAATTACAGTAAATTTTCTCTTATCCAGTTTTGTTTAACTGGCTTCTGTTTTAACTGTTCATATTTTTGTGATGATTTTTCTGCAAATCAGATTTCTGATATCATTGTCCCAGAAGAAAAACAAAATTAAAAGATTCTGGGAATGAATACAGTGCTTTGTAACCAGTGCTGTCATTTGGAAGGAAAGAAAATGTTTGAAACTGAAAAAATGTATTGAACAGAAAGATAATACATCTGCAATTGAAATAATTCTTATGAGAAAAAGGCATGACTTTGTTGCAATAAGATATATCAAAAACGAATTTAAAAAAGACAAATGAAGATTATCAATTTTATATATAAATAATTGTTAATAAACATTTATATATAACATATATATTTTTTATTTAATTTAGAACTTATAAATGCTATTTTGTATTTGTTTTTGGATTAAGCAGCCATTTATTTATCATGCCTGAGATCTGCTCCATAGGCTGATTTATTGGGAATCTACTGTATTTTATTAATACTTAAACTAAACAGTGTAATAAAAATTAAGCCTTACAGAAAAAGACAACAAGGTATTGCTGTTCTTGAATAAGATGTTCTAACATCTCTCTATTAACTCCCTCAATGGTATCTTCAGATTTCTGTTGAACCAACCATTGAAGTACTTCTTCTTCAGCTGATAAATCTCCTTCAAAATACAATTTTAATAATATATAGTTATTGTAAAATTCAAAACTTGCAAAAAAATATAATATTAATACCTTCATAAACACTAGGCACTTGTTTTTCAAAATAAACCAAAGAAGGAAAATTTTTGACACCATAATTTTGAGCTATTGCTATATCTGTTGTCTTGATAAATTGTATACCATATTTATCAGTATCATCATCAATATTTTCCAATTCTTCTAATACTTGATCACAATCAGTACATTCAGCTGTATCTGTATAACATTTCATTAATGAATATAATTCTTTTTAAGTTTTAAAGACTTTATATTATTTGATTAACAATAACAATAATTTAATTATAATTTTGATAAATTATAATGTAACATAATAAATATCTAACTCTAAATTTTAATTTATAATTTAAATTTAACTTCAAATTAAATTCCATTTAACTGAAGTTAAATTTGAAAGAATTATGGTAATTTTAAATTGTAAGCTGAACATTATTGGATCAAAATCATCTTTGAAATAAAAAATAATTTTAGTATAGAATAAAAATTTTATCGAGAATGATATAAATTTAACTAATTTAACAATTAGAATTTCACAATTTTCACTAATTTTGGAAATAAAAAATAATTAAATAAATTTAATTTTTCAAAATTTGTTAAATACTTTAATTTTGTGCCTACAGCTGTGCTTTTATTAATGAATAAAAATAGTATGAAATTAATATAGTTTTGAGAACACTTAATGTTGATTTAAATATTAATAATTCTAGTTATGAAAATTTAATAATTTAATAAATTTTGATATGGTATTCAGAATAAATTTAATATTTAAAAATAACTGTAATTGGTAAATATTTATAGACTATTTATTATTTTATTATGATTGAATGTTAAGCTAAGATTTAATAGGGACAGAAAAATATCTGAGCAATTGTAACCATTTAATGATCTTTTGTGCACTTCTTACTGTAGATAAAAAGACAGCTTAATAGGATCACAAAAAGATCTTTCACTATAAGAAAATAAAATTCTAAAAAATATATTTTTTTTCAAAAAGGATCATGCATTCAAAAATATGTGGATAAGAGTTTCATCTCCAATTTAATGATAACCACAATTGGGATTAACAACAATCTCCATTAAGTGAAGATATATCTTAAGATGATAGTGTCCTGTAACAATTCTTAATTTTTATTCAATATAAATAATTTTTTGGTCTTCTGTGAAGGACAGTGCCATGCCTAGAAATTCAGCTGCCTGTGTGCAACTGCTATTTGGCCGCCCCCATATGTCGATGGCCACCCCTATTCAATCAATAAAACAAAAATTAGAAAATTAAGTCATAATTGTTCAACTTTAAATAATTTCATTTATTATTTTATCAGTAATAATATATAACAGTCGGAGGCCGGACAGCTGAGTGGTAACGCTGTCGGCGTGCCACTCAGGAGGACCCGGGTCTAGTCCCGGATTTTTTTGGGATATTGGGCCCGGCCCGGTGATTCCCATTCTTCACCATCCAGCCCCCTCCATGGGTGTGGATGAAGCTCGTGGTTGCAACTGGCCTGCACCCTTAGTAATCTCCCTGACTGGAAAGTGGGCATAAAATATGCAAAAAAATACATAACAGTCATAACAGAACATCTTAGAAATTATTGATATTAATAAAATACAATACGTAATAGCCAAAACACAAATGAAGAACATTTCGGAAATTGTAATAAATTTAAAAAATTTCGTTGCACGTAACAAATATTAAATAAACTTCAAACTTCACTACATACAAAAATTAAATATCTAATTAGATAACAAATAATATTTTCAAATATAACATATTAATAGGAGAAAACAACAATTTACAAAAAATAAGTTTTGGGTGCTTTATTAAGAACAAATTCCCATATAAGATGGTGTAAATCAATTTCATCCAATAATTTATTGGATAATTTATGGCAGGTGTGTCAAACTCATTTTAATTCAAGAGCCATTTAATGAGCCTGTAAGATTGTCACGGGCCACATCACATTAAAGTTTTTTTAAAATTACATTTTAGAGTAAGGACTCAGAAATATAGATAGGGATAATTAAATACATTGTGTAATCAAATGAACATATTACAAAAATATATAATTATTACATAATTTCTTTCAATTATACATGTTTTATTAATAATTAAATTAAAACCAAATGAATAATTGATAGCGAGGAATTAACCTCGCTATCAATCTTTAATTTTCTATTAAGCGTTAAAAAAGACATTTTCTGTACAGAAACAAAAGCTTTCCATTAAAATTTTATAAATTCAAATATAACTATTTACATTTTTAAAATAAGTTAATAACACAACAAATAAATCTTTAACAAGCCCGTTAGCAGGTCCTTTATACACGTCCTTCAAAGAAGGGTTGTTTGGAACTTGATTATTGTATTTGTCCAAAAAATGCAGGTTCTCATTTATGACTTTTTATTTTTTTGGTAAGAAATTTCGCACAAAACGATGTAGTCCTTGCAAGAAAGTACTTAGTTTGTGTCACTGATCTGAAAGATCAGTATCATCTATACATATACGTCCAATAAGGCCAATCGAAAAAACTCAAGCAATTATATTAAAGTCAAACTAGCGTAGTATATAACAGCTATGAAGCGAAAGTTATTTCCTATTATCTCATAACATATTGTTCTGATTTTCATTTTAGTTAAGAGCGTTGAGGGCCAAAAAAATCATATCGAGGGCTGCAGTTTGACACCCTGCTCTACCGCTATAATTGATAAATTTGCTAGGCGTTCTTGTTGCATTGTTGCTCTTAAATAGTTTTTGATTATCTTCAATTTGGAAAAAGAATATTGTCCAGATGTTACAGAAACGGGCGGAATTAAAACGATCCTAAGTGCAACAAATAAATTAGGGAATGTGCCTC
>AYEL01085229.1:0-69350 GCA_000484575.1 Olivierus martensii | reverse complement strand
AAAGATCAAATTCGTCGACATCAATTAATGTGGATATCCTTGGTCGTTTTCTACCTGGGGTTCGAATTATTTCTTCCGAATCCGGTGTAGTTCTGTCAACAATTATTCTTCGACAAGTTGAATATGATACGCCTGTTGCTTTGGTGGTCTCTTTAATAATTGCATCATTTCTATCTCCATATTTACTTTCCTTTAGATAATTAAAAACATTAAAAATAATCGTTCGAGCTTGACTATTTAAAGTTTTTCCTTGAATAAATATATTACGATCAGAAGTAGACGCCATTACGGTTTAGTAAGAGGAACTCTGGGTAAATCCAGATCACTGCAGTCGATAAGGACATACAACACGCATGCGTCATTTTCCTCCAACTTTCGTGCCGGCAACTATAAATGTCTATCATTTTTGAATTGATTACTAATAAAGAAAAAAAACTATAGAAAATTTATTTAAAAATTAAGTCATCCAAAGGATGCAGAAAATAACTTTGAAGTAAATGATATATTTGTATTTGAAATTAAATTTATAAAAAATGAATGATGATAAAGATTCAGAAATATACTGTATATTATATCACAAAAATGTTGAAGTAAACTTCTGTTTCTAACAATAATTTCTTTCAGCTTTGAAACATAATTATTTTCAGAATTTTTAAATTGCCAGATATTTAATAAATAAAAGCATAACAATAATTAATATAATAATAAATTTTTATTTTAATAGAAAAATAAACTTGAATGGAATATTTTTCAAAATTAAATTACCATCTATAATATTAGATTCAGAGTATTGTATATTTATTATACCTTATTCATATTTATTTTATTCATACTATTTGAATAAAACTAGAAATGGAATTTGCTTATGAATGATATAAGATTTAAATGACTCACTGAATACAAAATGATGGATATAATCTAATTCACCTAAAAAAATTCAGTGGTTCATCAAAATTACCAAAAAAAATTTTCTATATCCTACCATCTCTTGCTCGAAAGATGTACTAATATTCAAAAATAAGACAAAAACATTGTGATATCTTCTTATAAAATTTATTAATTATAAAAAACTATTTGGCCTCAAAAAATGAAAAATAATTATTCCTATGAAGTATTGTATTTTAATTTAAAAATAATTTTATTATAAAATGAAAGAAGAAAGTTTTTTTTGTGTGATACATATTAGAAATAAGCATAAAATATCAGATCTTCGAGAAAGATCCTAGGAAGATTAAAATAATCCATATCCAGTCTTCACTGTTCCATCTTTTTCCCAAAATGAATATAAAACAATAGTTTTGGTTTCAAGAGACTTTATAAACAAATTAGAGGAGTAAGAATAAGACAATTTAATTTCCTATTCCTCCTTTACAAAACTATCTGATTTTATGTTATTGTTTATATCTAAGATTCTTGTATGGTGAGATTTAAGAGTTAAAAGATTATTATGCATATTTAAATGAATAAAATTGCATTTTCTTTTTTGTCAGGTGAGATGATAGCTACTCAAATATTAATTAATATTTGAGTAGTATTAATATTAACTCAAATCAAAAATACTAAATTTACTTTGCAACATAATATATACTGTACATAAAATTACATTTTTGATGAATTATTATTTAGTTATCTTCTTAATTCACTATCAGTTTAATGCTTTTATGTTAACTGAAGACCACCATCAATTACCAATATCTGTAAAACAAAATAATAATAAATAAATAAGAAGTGACCCACAATAAATTCAAAATAAAATTATTTAACACCCAAAAATTGCTTAAAACAGTAATATTGTCTCTCAAATACATTAAGTGTTATTATATTAAATGATATCACTATTAAATATGTCACATCAAAAATAATAAATTTTTATTTTCAGATTAAGTATTAAAATTTTTACTTAAAATATTACTAACTGAAGCACTTCACGCAGTTGGTTGCATAAAAATCTTTATTCAAAGTACCCTTTTTTTTCAGTATTTAATAAATGTTTAGAACTTCAGTGTAAAACAAAATAATAATAAATAAATAAGAAGTGACCCACAATAAATTCAAAATAAAATTATTTAACACCCAAAAATTGCTTAAAACAGTAATATTGTCTCTCAAATACATTAAGTGTTATTATATTAAATGATATCACTATTAAATATGTCACATCAAAAATAATAAATTTTTATTTTCAGATTAAGTATTAAAATTTTTACTTAAAATATTACTAACTGAAGCACTTCACGCAGTTGGTTGCATAAAAATCTTTATTCAAAGTTTTTTTTTTTTTCAGTATTTAATAAATGTTTAGAACTTCAGTGTGTATATAATTCAAACATGTTGGATTCTAATCTTGTATTTTTTCATTGAAGATGATTATTAAACTAACCAAAAGTACTCTGAATAAAGACTTTTATGCAACAAACTGTGTAAAGTGCTTCAGTCAGTAATATTTTAAAATTTGTAATTTAGTTATTAATCAATAGTGGAGCCATATTAACTAAAATTTGTTTGATCTTTAATTTCAGTTTATTCTAAATTAATTTGTAATGCTAAGAGTTATTTGACTAATATCTAATTATTATTGAATTAGAAAATTTATATGAAAAATACACTTTTAATCCAAAATTTGATAAATGTTTTTAAAATCCAAATTCTTCACAATAATTTGTATATTTTCATGTAATATATATCATTTATCTGAAAATCTAATAGTTATTACTGTTATTATTCTAATAAATAGTACACTAACTTTCTATTTATCACAAATTGATGCACAATTTATTGTTTTTTTTATTAATAATTATTTTTTGATTTCTTAGACTATGCAATTTTTTTCAATTTATCAAAAAAAAATTGATCTTTATGAAATATCATTGCTATTTATGTATAATATATATCTTATAGCTTTTATTACAATAACTACAGTAGGTCCTCATTTAATGTCAGGATTAATTCCTGAAAATCATGACTAACTGAAATCAGATAAAGCCTAGTGTTATAAGTCAGGGTTACTTTCTTAGAATGTCATCTTGTCAACATTAGAAGTGACGCACTATTTAGTAATTTTTGTCATTTAATCATTACTGTATTGTTCAAAAAAGGAATAAAATGAATGAAAGGCCTGATTAATTGTAAATTTTAATTGGAAAATTTTAATTGTAAAAATTTTTATGAAGGATCTAAGCCTTCTAGCCCATCTCTATAATCCAGTTATAGGCAACATATTAGAGAACCTAGAATGGCTCCTCTATTAGCAAATAATTGAATACTGACTTTACGAAAAACTAATGGACATGACACTTGTGAAATCTAAGATGCCTTTATTAGAAATTAATTTTCTTTCCTGTAAATCATAATATATAACTGTTATATAATAGTTATATATTATGATTTACAGGAAAGAAAATTAATTTCTAATAAAGGCATCTTAGATTTCACAAGTGTCATGTCCATTAGTTTTTCGTAAAGTCAGTTTTCAATTATTTGCTAATAGAGGAGCCATTCTAGGTTCTAATATGTTGCCTATAACTGGATTATAGAGAAATGGGCTAGAAGGCTTAGATCCTTCATAAAAATTTTCTAAGGAATGGGACACCAATCCTATCCTGGGTTCTCTGGTTTAGAATATGGTTTCTATACTGGTTAGAATATGGTGTATGGAATGGTTTCTATGCAATGAATCTGACCAATTGTTCTATTACAATATAATTTAATATATAGTATTCATAGACAATATTATATACTTGAATTAGTGTTCATATAAAATAAAGTTACTTTGTTTTCTACAACAATTACTCTAGATTTCAAACTCATTTTCTGTCTATTATGCAGAAAAATATAGGAAAATATGACTTTGTTTTTCTGTCTTAAAAACTTTAATTAAATAATTTATTTTTGCTTGTGACATAAGATCAAAACAATATTAAGTGTTAAGTGAAGCAGCATTAAATAAGAATCTACTCTATAATATTAAAAAATATAAAATTCAAAATTCATATCTGAATATTGAATATATAAAGATAGATTATAATAATTCATAATAATGATGTAAGATTACAATCTTAATATAGAAAATAAAATCAATTATAATTCAATTTGCTTTATAAAAAATTATATAATGAATGGATAATATGCATTTTTGAAATCTCCACAAAAAGATATTTTAAAGTGTATTTAATTAGGTAATATAATTTTACCAAATCTTATAAATTATAATTTTAATCAATACAATTTTATTCTATAATATATATTTATTTATATATTTTATGATATTTTTTGAATTCATCTTTTAGTCTTCAAAGCAATGATTTAATTCATCAATGTAATAGTACAGATTCTTATTAAACATTCTTGAAACACTCCCTTATTCTTTGGCTGATATTTTGACAAAATTTTAATTTTGAAAAATTTTTGACTAGATGTTTATTATAAAAATACATTCATTTTTATTTTTATAAAAAGTTTTGAACTTGTTTTTATAATATCTGTTCAGAAGTTTTACAAAATTATAAAAAATTTTTGTCAAATATATTTTCAAAAATTGAAAATTAATGCTTTCCTAATGATAATTTTTGATGGAATTTCACTAAACCAAAAATAATATAAAAAAAACTAACCTTAGAATAAACTCTTTACAATATAAAATATATTATTTTATGATATAATACATTACAAATTTTATAAAATTACTATAAACTAGAACTAAAGTATTTTTAATCTAAAAAAATCTCGCAAAATTAAATCTTTGGAATTAATGGAAATTTTAGTAATCAAGAATTTTTAATAAGTTTAGCATAATCTTTTAATTAATAATCAAATTAAAAATTTAAACTAAGAGTTGCAATGCATTTATTTTTTTGCCTTTCAACTATATATGTTTAAAGGTATCATGAAGTGAGAAGACAGAATTCATTAATAACTCATTCACATGTCATAAGAAATATATAACTGTTAATAGATGTACAACTATTTTTAATAAAGATCTTATTTTTGCTTTAGTTAAAAAGCTTTCTCTTTTATATCAACAAAAGACAATGATGCTCACTCTTTTCATGATAAAAATTATCCTAATTAACATATCTCTATGAATTTACCCTATAATACTGATAAATCGATTATTATATGAATATTATTTTGTTTTTTTAGACAAATTTTACTGTGAATCTACTTTATCTTTGGAAATATGTCAGTTTTTTCAGTTTAGCAAAGATTTAGAAATATGTCAAATATAAACAAAGAATGTCTATTTTTAAATGAGTATAGCAGTTGTTTTCCCATGAGAATTGGGTTTAGAACAAACATATTTCCTGTCTTATTTTCTTAGTGTCATACTGAATAGTTATGAAGCATTTACAATGGTTTATATTTCATTTTAGTGAATTAAACATGATAAAAATCAATTGTAATGAAAATAATTGATTTTTAAAAAGTTGAAAAATGATGTTTATAGACTATACTGATGTTGATCATGCTTTTGATTATTGCTTTATTAATTTTCAGCAAGGAATTATTATAAGTATTGAAAGATAAAAAAAATGTCTAAAAATAGAATACATTATTATAATTACTTATAAAGAATATGTTTTTGAAACAAAATTAATAATAAATAATTGCCTACTCCAAAGATTTATGTAACAATAAATAATTTAAATATCATGATATGGAGTTTGTATTTTGGCTACTGTGGTCAACAATTTGGAAAATTCGTGATTCATGACTGATTTTAATAGTGAAGAGTCGTGTAACATATAGAAATGATAAATCATTAATATTTTTAAACATTTCATTTATTAGACTTATAGAATTTGAATTTAATATCAATTGTCAAATTTTAGTTTTTTGTAACAAAAAAAAAAATTGGATGTTCCAAAGAATGATGCACTTGGAATATAAATCTAAAATTTTTTAAATTTTAATCAAATAGGCCCAGAAATATATATACATATTAAAAATTTGTAATTTATGAATAATTTTTCAAGAATTGATGAAATTATAAGATAATACAGCACACTGAGTATTATGTCTTTCTTTGGTTTCATTCAATTAATCACAGCATGAATAATGTCATCCCTATTAAAAATTTGTAATTTATGAATAATTTTTCAAGAATTGATGAAATTATAAGATAATAGAGCACACTGAGTATTATCTGTCTTTCTTTGGTTTCATTCAATTTAATCACAGCATGAATAATGTCATCCTTTCTTATATTCTTAAAATGAAAAAAGAAAAATATAAAATAAAAAATTAATAAAGATTGTTACAAAATAGGGAATTGGCAAAATATTCTAGAAATACTATCTAACTGGACATATATTTTGATAGTATAGAAAAATATTGCTAATTATTGAAGAATTTCATAAAGTTAAAAAATGAACATAGATATTATGAAGAATTTTTGATTTTATTTAATTCTTTTATTCAATAATTTGATAAATTTTTATATTTAAGAGAGAATGTTTTGTTGATGCAACATAGTTAAGTCATTTATGAAATTTATATTTTAATCTCTATTAAAAACTTTCAAATGATGTTTTCCCAAGAATATTTAAATAAATGGCATAAATACCAGTAGTATGTTTGTTTGTTTTCCTTTTGTGTTATCAAAATATTTATTAATATGTATTTTTCGTTAATACAGTTTAGAATATTTATTTCAGTTACTTTCTCTTTCTAATAATTTTTTAACTAATATATTAATAAATTTTTATTTTTCTGTAAATTTAATTAAAATAAAGTGAAATACGCTAAAGATGAAATATTTAACTGCTTTTTACCTCTCCAGTAATAAAAGATGCTGTTGATAAGAAATAAACTGCTTCAGCTACTTCTTTAGGTGTTCCTGTTCTATTCATAGGAATAAAAGTTTTAATTTTATCTAGATCAAGACCTGTAATCATTTCTGTTTCAATAAAACCTAAATATAAAAATTAATGATATAAAATAACTGAAATAAACTTTGAAAAAATAATTTATTTTTATGAAATTTTTTAAACCAACAAGTTTATAAATGTACAATTGTTCTTATTTTTCACTTATTTTTCATATTTTTGTATTATATTTCTTATATTGTTACAAGTGTCCAAGTTACAAACATTTATACACATGAACAAGATATTTTATTTTCTAATTATTAAAAACTTCAAAAATTGTATATAAATTTTTAAAATTATAAAAACAAAATGATATAACAGCAAAGATATCACAAAAACTATGTATCATTTAACATACTAATACAGAATTTCAAAGTTGTAAGCAGTGGTTCTCAATCTTTTTTCTGTTGAGGAACACATTTTAATATTTTAAAATTCAGTGGTTCTCAACCTTTTTTCTGTTGAGGAACACATTTTAATATTTTAAAATTTGGCGGCACACCTAAATCTAAATTATTATTTAATATATTTAACAACGAATTTTTTTAACAGATTATTATATTTATTCTTATTTATTACATTCAGATTACAGACATACTCGTACATCTGATCATTAAATGGAAGTTCTTATTAAGTTATAGTGCCACCTGCGGATTTTATCTTTTTAGAGAAACTATAATTTCAATTTAATTTTTATTCCTCAACTTTTAAATTATGAATAATGAGAAAGTTTTTTCTCGTTAGATTTTTCTAACGATACCCTAGGAATCGGTACAGTGGTTTGATTGCAAAAGAAATATCCAGCCAACCACGTTTCACTATTAATATATATGATTGATACAATTACATACATACAATTCATTCTTAATTTTTTGCAGCACACTAGTGTGCTGCAGCACAGAGATTGAGAACCACTGTTGTAGAGATTCCATTAAAAATACTCATATTGTAATCACATATTTATTTCAGAAACTCAGATACTAACATCATTGATTGTCTAAATGAATAATGTATCAATATATTACATAATATATAAATATAAGATATGCTCAACTATAAAAGTAAATTTTGAGTTATCAACTTTTCAACTTATGAACAAACTTTAATTTAAATTTTCAAAAAAAATGAAAAGTTGTAAAATCATAACATACAGTATAAAATGGTTCAAACTAATCATTTACAGAATAACAAGTGTATATGTAGAACTGTAAATATGAAACTACTTTAATTAATAAAATTATATGATTATTCTTATGATTTATGTTTGTTTTCCTTTTGTGTTATCAATAATTGTAAAGTTAAAAATACAAATTAAAAAATAAAAATTAATATAAATAAATATAAATTAAAAAATTATATTGCCATTAATATAAAGTATAAAATTTTGTTATAATACTTAATGAAGAAAATTATATTTAATTAAATAAGAGAAATATATATTGCATTCATTATGCATTCTGATAAGTCTTTTGATTAAAAAAATTTTTCACAACGATTCAAGCAGTCATATTGCTGAGGCATCTTTGGTTTGTTCTCACATGACATTTGGCCTCCTTTGAATTGTCACACCCACGAACACACATTTTTTGTGTCCATGACATCATCATCACACGTCTCATTTAATTGATGATGAATTTCAATGGTTGTCATTCCACACAAGTGGAGAAAATGGATAACAAAACATATTATATTATTATTTTAAGCGCATTGATTTTTTGGCTCTCATCATGTAATTTTTTATATTGTTAAAAATTTTAATTATGTACATATATTCCAAATGTTTAGATCTGCTACTATGGAAATGCCTGTATAAGGTGCATTCAAGTTCTAAGATTTCCTAATTCAGTGCTTCTCAAACTTTTTCATTCATGACCCCATTTTTCATTACGAGATTTTTCACGACCTCAGGTATTAAATATGAAATAAAACATACAAGTACATAAATCATTTACACACTTATTAAGATGAACACAATCAACCAACTACACTGAAAAGACATATGTTGTCAAACGTTAAATATTTGGCATTTGTGAAATTACATATAAATTGAAATTCAAGTGTTTAAATTTAATTTTAGCGACCCAGCATTTCAGGCATTTGTGAAATTACATATAAATTGAAATTCAAGTGTTTGAATTTAATTTTAGCGACCCAGCATTTCGCTTCGCGACCCCATTTGGGGTCGTGACCCATAGTTTCAGAAGTACTATCCTAATTGTTTTCTCTGGAATGGATGCAGGCAGAAACAAGACAGTTGTTTTAAAAGATGAGATCATTTACAGAATTAAAAGATGAGATCATTTACAGAAAGATCATTTACAGAATAACAATTGTATATATAGAAATATTTATTGCATTCATTATGCATTCTGATAAAAGTCTTTTGATTAAAAAAATTTTATTTTCCAATTATTCATTTTATTTGAATTTAAATAATTAACTCAAAATATTCAAATTAACCATACATCAACTGCTTATGTTTAATATCACTTATAATTAAGAAAAATAGAAACACTAAAGCACTAAATCAGCAGCAGTAGAACTATAATGTAATTTTAACTGCAATATTTTTAGTGACATAAGAATAACTCTCTTTAGCAAATATCAAAAAAACAATGGAACCACAGTAAAAATTCTATAGTAAAAATCTAAATATTTAGAAATATATACACATTTTAAATTTTTAACAATACAAAAAATTATGTGATGAGAGGCTAAAATCAAATCAGTGCTCTAAAACTATCTCTGAAATTACGTTTACTGTAACTGTAATGTAATTTCAGAGTTATGACTATGCATAATTACTTAGTTCTGTGTATATTTTTACTGTTTCTATTATTATATTTAAGCACAGTTCAGAATTAATTAAACACAATATTATAACATATAATTCATGTTCCACTGAATTATATGTTCAATCTATAGTTTATAGTGCTGATAATGGTTTTGTATTGAAAGTGCTTCACTAAATAAATAATAAGGTCTTTAAATATGATAGTAATAGTAGCACATCTTTCAATGAAAAGAATTAAAACTTTATGTAAAATTGGATCTTTGTAAATGAAGTTTCTAGAAAGAATGGAATTACTGTTATGTAAAATGGATTTTAGTATCAGAATATGAAGAAGAAAATTAATGAAAAGTGGTATTTGGAATTTTATAAGAGTTGTAAAATAAAATTTTGTAAAGAATATAAGTTAACATGGAATTGAGACTGAAGAGGACATTATTAGTTTAAATGCATATCTAAAACCATAATTGCCTGTATTATATTTTTTAAGATTTTATAGATATTTGGTATTATCTAAACTGTTGCAATAAAACATGTAATAATAAGAAAGGGCAAATCTATAAAGAAAATATCCTAAAAGAACTCTGTAATATCGTGTTTAATTGCTACTGAACTGTGTTTGAATATAGTATATTATGTTGTTATATATTTTTGCTGTTTTAGTATTTATGGCATTTTGAATAATTATGTATTAGATTATTATTTTATGCACATTGATTTTTTGGCTCTCATCATGTAATTTTTTATATTGTTAAAAATTTTAATTATGTACATATATTCCAAATGTTTAGATCTGCTACTATGGAAATGCCTGTAAAAGGTGCATTCAAGTTCTAAGATTTCCTAATTCAGTGCTTCTCAAACTTTTTCATTCATGACCCCATTTTTCATTACGAGATTTTTCACGACCTCAGGTATTAAATATGAAATAAAACATACAAGTACATAAATCATTTACACACTTATTAAGATGAACACAATCAACCAACTACACTGAAAAGACATATGTTGTCAAACGTTAAATATTTGGCATTTGTGAAATTACATATAAATTGAAATTCAAGTGTTTAAATTTAATTTTAGCGACCCAGCATTTCACTTCGCGACCCCATTTGGGGTCGTGACCCATAGTTTCAGAAGTACTATCCTAATTGTTTTCTCTGGAATGGATGCAGGCAGAAACAAGACAGTTGTTTTAAAAGATGAGATCATTTACAGAATTAAAAGATGAGATCATTTACAGAAAGATTATTTACAGAATAACAATTGTATATATAGAACTGTAAATATGAAACTACTTTAATTAATAAAATTATATGATTATTCTTATGATTTGTTTGTTTTCCTTTTGTGTTATCAATAATTGTAAAGTTAAAAATACAAATTAAAAAATAAAAATTAATATAAATAAATATAAATTAAAAAATTATATTGCCATTAATATAAAGTATAAAATTTTGTTAAACACAATAATATAACATATAATTCATGTTCCACTGAATTATATGTTCAATCTATAGTTTATAGTGCTGATAATGGTTTTGTATTGAAAGTGCATATGATAATAAGGTAGATTTCATATTTAATACCCGAGGTTGTGAAAAATCTCGTAATGAAAAATGGGGTCATGAATGAAAAAGTTTGAGAAGCACTGAATTAGGAAATCTTAGAACTTGAATGCACCTTTTACAGGCATTTCCATAGTAGCAGATCTAAACATTTGGAATATATGTACATAATTAAAATTTTTAACAATATAAAAAATTACATGATGAGAGCCAAAAAATCAATGCGCTTAAAATAATAATATATGATGTTTTGTTATCCATTTTCTCCACTTGTGTGGAATGACAACCATTGAAATTCATCATCAATTAAATGAGACGTGTGATGATGATGTCATGGACACAAAAAATGTGTGTTTGTGGGTGTGACAATTCAAAGGAGGCCAAATGTCATGTGAGAACAAACCAAAGATGCCTCGGCAATATGACTGCTTGAATCGTTGTGAAAAATTTTTTTAATCAAAAGACTTTTATCAGAATGCATAATGAATGCAATAAATATTTCTCTTATTTAATTAAATATCATTTTCTTCATTAAGTATTATAACAAAATTTTATACTTTATATTAATGGCAATATAATTTTTTAATTTATATTTATTTATATTAATTTTTATTTTTTAATTTGTATTTTTAACTTTACAATTATTGATAACACAAAAGGAAAACAAACATAAATCATAAGAATAAGCATATAATTTTATTAATTAAAGTAGTTTCATATTTACAGTTCTACATATACAATTGTTATTCTGTATTGTTATTCCATTTGTTAAGATTGGACAAGACACGGTAGCCCCATACACTTATAGAAAAATCATAGCATAGGTTGACAGCAGAAGTGTTTCAGATACTGAAATGGAAATGTTTACATTTGAAGAACAATATGTTTTGTTATCCATTTTCTCCACTTGTGTGGAATGACAACCATTGAAATTCATCATCAATTAAATGAGACGCGTAATGATGATGTCATGGACACAAAAAATGTGTGTTCGTGGGTGTGACAATTCAAAGGAGGCCAAATGTCATGTGAGAACAAACCAAAGATGCCTCGGCAATATGACTGCTTGAGTGAAGTAAATGATTATGGAGGACCATCGATATACTGTAGAAAAGTTAGCCTCCCAAATTGGCATTTCTGTAGGATCTGTGGCATAACAATTTGAAAATGTAGAAAGTTTCTTTCAGATGGGTTCTGCAAATATTGAAAATTACCACAAGGCTGCAGGAGAACAACTTTGAACTCATTTCTCATGCTCCTTACTCACTTGATCTTGCACCTAGCAATTTTTGGCTCTTTCCAATACTAAAGGACACTCCTCATAGTCATACATTCTCCAGTTGTTCCACTCTTGCATCAGCTATTTTTTCAGTGGACAAAACAGATCTCAGAAGCATTTGCATTGGCCATGCAATCATGGCATCATCGTTGTGAAAAATGTGTACATTTAGAGAGTGATTATGTTGAAAGGTGACTGCAGTTTCAGCTTTCTAGAGTGAATACTTTTCCAAAATAATTTAGGAGACTAGACATTGAATACATCTTATAAATTCTATTATGTTCTTTTGATATTTGCCCTAGAGAGTTATTTTAATGTAACTGAAAATTGTTTGGCCAAAAATGAAGAATCACATGGGGTCTCAGGAAATTTCATCATGCCTAATAAAGACTTATACTAAAAATAACGAAAAAATAATAACCTATTCTGATTCATGCATCGGACAAAATAGAAATATCAAAACTCTCTTGGTTTATTGAAATGGATTCAAAGTTCAGAAATAAAAAACTGAGTCAATTGAAATGAATAAAATAGAAATATCAAAACTCTCTTGGTTTATTGAAATGGATTCAAAGTTCAGAAATAAAAGCTGAGTCAATTGAAATGAAAGTTTTGATAAGTATACATAATTATTTGCTTAATGATTCAAATTTTGCTATTATTGAGTCATATGCAAAAAAAAAATCTAAAATATTTTTTCACCAGATGATTGGTATGATATAATCAAAATCAGTAAAAAGAAAGCACCATTTCATATGATTCAAATGACTCATCAAGATTTTTCTCAACAAAACCATTAGAAAATTCTATCATTAGCAAAAAAATAACAGTTATAGGATTACTAATAAATTTCTTAAAATGAATTGGATAAAATTAGAAAGATCAAAACCCCACATCATTCAATTCAAATAACACTTTAACAAAGACGCAGAATTTAATGCCATTAACATTAGAAAGTCTGTAGTAGGTAGTCCACTAAGTCTGAAATATGTAGACTTGCCTTTGTTATATCCCATAAGAACTGAGACAAGAGAAAAAAGGAGAGATATGATGGACTTGCTTGAAATGTATTCCTTCTATTAAACATATTTATTATAAAAACTTAAGAAAAAATTATTTTTGTTGTTGATGATTCAATTTAACCACACTGTATAATAAAATAATTAGTGACAGAACAATTATCATTGATTTTTTCTAAAACTCTCTAATAAAAAATATATGATAATGAATTTTTCTGTATTAAAAAAAAATATTTCAAATATTGAATTCAATGGAATAAATTTTTTTTTCACTTGTCAAATTGATTAATTCCCTCAGTCATGCAAAAATTGTAATAGTAATAAAGATTACTCTAAGAATATACTATCTTATGCATTTTATTTGTTGTTAGATAAAAGCTATATCTGCAATAATACATTTTACAATATTTATTTGAATTTATATTTTAAAGAGAATTTTAAAAAACAATATATATTATTTTATCACTTTTCTCTACTTTTTGTTTTATGGAATTAATTGATTTGGCAAGTGAATGGCTCATCTATCCTTTTATGTTAGATACATTGACAATATCTTTCTTATCCTCAATAAACATTGTCTTATCCATAAGTTCATTAACATTGTTAACACCAATAATGGACACTGGATGGTCATATTTTTGTTTAAAAAAGAAATTTAATAAGCTAATATCCAATAATAATATCACCCAGATTGAAAATTCACAAATTAAATGAATACAAAGAGACCTACTGTATATATATTGAAATCCACATTTAAAAAAACTTATATTAAAAAATTAAAGTGGATTTTGAGTAAGCAAGTAAAGAAAAAGAAACCATATAGGGTACAATCATGCAAAATAATCAGAGACATAATAAATACTCTCGTCTAATATTGTTATAATTTTAAATGGGCTAGAATACACTTGTAAAGAAACAACTATGGGGCAGGAGCTAGCCATCCATGTGGAATTACTTTTAGATAAATGTAATAAAACAGAGGTAGAGCATTTAAGATGGACAAGATAAAATCATGCTGTGATGATAAATGACTAAGTAACCTGGAGAGATGCCAAGATGTTTTTCAACTGCCTTTCCATGATCCATTACATTTTTTTTTAATGTCTTTTAACTGTGCTGTTTGATATAATTTAAGTATGTTTTGTTTACATTTATTTCTTATTCCTTGATTATGATTCAATTCTTTTATTGGTGTTACAGTGTCTATCTAGGCAATATGGTTTCTCTGGTAGTTGGTGGTCACATCTGTGTTGTTTATTTTTCTTGTAGTTAGGGAGAAAGAGTAGCATAATTTACAAAGTGTGAGTGGGGGTTTAGGGTTGTTGAATATCAGGAGATGTTTTCCAATCATTACTTCTTCAGTCTATATGTTACTGATGCTGGATTAATATCTGAAAATACATAATATTAAAAAACTTTTTGGTTTAATAAATAAGCTTGTTATTGTGTGCTAATTTTAATTGGTTCTTGATACCAGAAAGTCATTGTCATTTTACCTATCAATGTTAAAGCATTTTAAAAACATTATTATAAATATAATTGTATATATATTATAATACAATAATTTATAATAGTATTATTCTAATTAGACTATTACTTCCTATTTAAGTTTGAATTTCAGAGCTGCTAACAAGGGGAGTGCCAACCATCACCCCTTCCAATTTTGCCAATTTTTATATATGCTGTTGTACTATCCTCCCACAAATCCATGATAAAGCAATATGACAAACTCTCAAGCATTCCCAAAAAAGTTTAGCACAATGCATTCAGCTTTCAATTGGAAGGGTCAGAAGGATTGGGTTTGAGTCTTGTCTTTTTTAAATTTTTTTTAAAAAGAGGACTAAAGTTTTCTGTTATTTATATACCAATTATATTAACATTTGATCAAGTGCTATGGCAGCACAATGCGTTCTGCTCTCAATTACTGATTGGAGGATGCAGGTTCAAGTCTTGATTTTTAAAAAATTTTTTATAATCAAAACTGAAATAGATTATTATACAATGTATTTTTATTAATGAGAAATTACTATTTTGTAATTATTTAATTTTTTTGCTATACTCTTTAAACATTTCTATCACAAATATTAAATACATGTATAAAAGGGATGTAATTAACAAAAACTTTTTACACAAAATATTTATTTTAATAAATATATACAGATTAGTAATCAGGATCCTCCTTCATCTCTATGATAATGTGCATCTATTCAGGTGATATCATCACAAAAGCATCCAAACAGAATATCGTTTTACAATGAGCATATTTTATGAACCCTACATTTCTACAAGCATACAGTATTTTCATTATTGAGGTAGGGAAACATATTTCATTGACATTTAAAAATAAAAGTCTCTCTTCAATCAACTTTAATGCAAATCATGGATATGAAATCATCAGTTTAAATATAGGGCTATATAATTGATGTAATAACAATGAATGTTCATTAATAAATCTACACATTATAAAACAATATTCTATTTTGGATGCTTTTATGCTGATTATCACCCAAATAAATGCATATAAGCATAGAGATCGGAAAGGAGCCTGACGACAAATAATAACGTAATCTGTATTTGTTTATTAAAATAGATATTTTGTATAAAAAAAGTTTATTTGTTAATCACATTCCTTTTATACATGTAATTAATATTTGTAATAGAAATGTTTAAAAACCATAGCAAAAAATTAAATAATTACAAAAATAGTAATTTCTCATTAATAAAATATTCCATTTCATTTTTGATTAAAAAAAATTTTTAAAAACACGAGACTCAAACCCAACCCTTCTGATTGGTAATTGAAAGCCGAATGCATTGTGCTGCCACAGCACTTGCTCAAATGTTAATATTAATAGATATATAAACAACATAGAAAATTTTAGACTCCTTTTTTTCGGGAATGCTTGAAAGTTGTGTTGTATTACTTTATCTGGGTTTGTGGGAGAGTAGAACTACAACATATATAAAAAGCAGCAAAATCAGAGGGGGCTATGATTGACACTCCCCTTGTAAGTATCAATTGATCTTTGAATTTATGACTAATGCGGCAATAAACTTGCCAATCATTCTAATTTTATATTAATTAAAAATTTTCATCAAATATTGTCTTAAATTCATGTAATTTTCAAAAGTCTTCATTCTACTAAATTATTGGCAAAAATAAATCCAATTTTCTGGAAATTAGTATTGATGTTTTTCATTTATATTTATTAAAAATTCATTAATTATATATTTTATTATGGTAACTATTTTAATAAAACTAATAGACACAAAATAATTTATTTAAATCATTACATTGGTTAGATTTAGCATATTCCAATGGAATAACAAAATAACATAATATTTCAGATTTATATAATGGGTTAAAAATATATTATAAATTTATATCTGGAATAATGTGCAACCATTGTTTTATAGAGTTAAATAGTTTTATATAATTGCAAAACCATTACAAATACTCATATTATTAGTATTACTATAATCGTATTTTATGCCATGATTTATGCTTTCACTAGAAGATTTAGTATTAAGTTTGATACTAAATCTTCTAATGAAAGCATAAATCAATTTTGTCTTAAAATAAATAGTACACACAGTAAATTTAATATATCTGATATAATCACTAAAGAAAATAAGCAAGAAATCATTGATTTAAATAAATTATAATGGATAACTGATTAATGATCAAATAATTTCTTCACAAAAGCAAAAATTTTTCTTCATTTTAAAAAAGTACTATAGATTTAAGTACTTGGCTAAACCAAAAATTCATAAACCAGGATTCATAAACTTAGAAATACCTATAAATTGCTATATTAAAATATCAATTAAAGATGACTTTGATTACATACCTGGTGCAATCAAATTAACTGTTATATTTCTAGAAGCTACTTCTTTAGCCAAAGATTTTGTGAAACCTACAAGACCAGACTTAGAAGCACTATAAATTGTTTGACCTATGTTCCCTTTTAATCCTACAATACTTCCTATAATCATAAAAATAAATATCATATTTAAATTTTAATTAAATTTGATGAATCTATAGAATAATAGTTTAATTTTACAGATTTTCTTGTTGAAAATAAATATAAAATCTATATCGGAAATTTATATAGCATTTATATATTCAATAATTAAGCATTTAAGCTTAAATGGTCAAATATATTTCTATATATTAATTTGATTATTAAAAAAAAGAGGGGACAGAAAGAGAGACTGTACAACAAAGAGGTATGCATTTGGAATTTTTTTTCTCTCCCCTTTAGTCTCAAAAAATTATAAATTTGGAGACTTTGCATAAATCTATATATTCCAACAAGAACAGCTGCAAAATTAATCTATATAAAGTAGTATATTTCCATGAAAGTTTGTTAGTATTTCAATCAAGATGGATAACAGAAAGAAAAATTAAGATTTATATATTGAAAGAATTATAAAATACACACAATTTATTTTAAATATTATCAGCTAAACAATAGAGAATTATTTCAGACTAAAATTAAAAAAGTTTATTCTAAAAGTAAAGCAAAATTTTAATAGTAAGTAATTTTAATTTATAAATTAGAATAAAATTTTAATTAATTATCATAGGGACTTAGAATAATAAAATATATATTTTATTATTCTTAGTCTCTGATAATTATATTTTAGATCCTACTGAATTATGCCAGTTTTAAAATGGTAGAAATTGTGTGTGTGACATTGACAGTATATTATAGTGGATATCTGTGAATTATATCAAGAATGGATAATAATATTGTTTATAAAAGGTGTGATCAATATATAATCGGACAGTAATTATGCTACAGCGAAGGTGGGGTCGAGACTAATACTTGTTGTAGCTGGTAGCTCTGTTAAGTCTTGTGACTCAGTCTGGAAAAAATATTTGTATTGTAAGCATCCATATCTATTTCACAAAGAATTTTGTTAACACATCTTTTGAACTCTCTGCGACTGCCAAGATGAACACAAAATTTAAGCACCAAGCAAACATCAAAATTTTGTTTAAAACTAGGAAAACAGCAATTGAGACTCTTGCAATGCTTCGCCAAGTTTATGGTGATGAAACCATGAATTGAATTCAATGTTACGAGAGGTATTCATATTTTAAAAATGGCCAAATGTCACTTGAGGATGATGAGAAACTGAGACATCCTCATACCAGCACAACTGCCAAAAAAGTCGCAAAAATGGCCAAATGTCACTTGAGGATGATGAGAAACTGAGACATCCCCATACCAGCACAACTGCCAAAAAAGTCGTTGAAATTTAGAGAATTATTCGTCAAAATCAATGATTATAATAATCAGAGAAGTTTGTGACATGATTGGAATATCGTCTGGACAAGAACTGTGCTCAAGCAAACTGGCTTCTCCACGACAATTCACTGGTGCACTCATCGATTAAAACTCTTGAATTTTTGACATTCAACACCATGTCTCTGGTTCCACACCCTTCCTCTTCGCCAGATTTAGTTCTGTACATTTCTTTTTATTCCCAAAAATGAAAGTGAAGCTCAAGGGGTGATGTTTTGAAACAGCAGAAGAGACTGATAGTGAATTGCAAGTAGTGCTGACCGGCTTAAGAAAGACGACTTTGTGGGGCTTTTGCAAATATGATAGAAACACTGAATTTGCTGTATAGATGTAGGAGACATTTTTGAAGACAATGGATCCCAAAATGTAATTTAATAATAATAAAGATGTATTTAAAGCCAGTCTGATTATATATTGATCATACCTTGTATAGCATAACAAAAATACTTTAAGTGAGGATACATTAAATAGAGTATACTTGTATATGTAGCAATTGGATTTTTAACATATTAGCAAGTTTAGTAATTGAATGACTGCATTTGGAACCAAGTGATATAATGAAATAAATAAGAATATACAGTATACATATTATAATATTGAGACATTATTAGTTTATGGCTTGGATAGAACACATGCATTCAAAAATGAATAGAAATGATGCATATAAGTATACAATATAAAGTGAGGATACATTAAATAGAGTATACTTGTATATGTAGCAATTGGATTTTTAACATATGATTAGCAGGTTTAGTAATTGAATGACTGCATTTGGAACCAAGTGATATAATGAAATAAATAAGAATATACAGTATACATATTATAATATTGAGACATTATTAGTTTATGGCTTGGATAGAACACATGCACTCAAAAATGAATAGAAATGATGCATATAAGTATACAATATATTGTTATTAAAAAAACTGATTGAAATTAGAACTATACTATAATTTGTTTAATTTTATGTTGATATTTTCTTTATATCATAAAATTGTGGGAAATTTTTTAAATTTATGTAAAGTATAGATATCATATTATATTGAAATGTTTTAACATGCTATAAAAGTTATAGATACAATTTTTTAAACATATTAGAATGATTCAGTGCTATGGAGATGAACTAATACTATGAATTGTTTCAGGTCAGAAAAAAATTCATTTCAAGCTAATATTTTTTCCAAATATTTACTTTAATAAAATAAAATAAAAAGAATTTTATTAAAAAATATATAATTATATTTTTTTATTATAGGCAAACACTGTTCAGTATTCTAAACCTGAGGAAAACTGAAGATGTATTATTATAACCTGCGTCTTCTTGTAACCGAACCACTTGATTATTTCTCACGGCGACTTTCCGGCGCAAAGAGACTCGAGTATAGCCACTCTCTGATCGTGCTCTGCACGTGCTGATGACACGGCCGCCATTTTGTGAATGCCTAGTCTCTACCAAGGTCACTACCGTGTCACATGCAAGTATAGCCAAATTACTACCCAACCGGAAATAGCACAAATTCCTGCATTAATTATTTCTGGATTTATCTGCACGACCCTGTATATATAATAGCTATAATATTAATACAAGCAATCTCAACTTATGTAAAGCCAACATGCATAGCTCCTTAATTAAATAGGATTTTTTTTAGGTAATAAAAAGGATTATTTTCAATTTGAGTCCCACATCTACAATTTTACTAGAGGATCCACAGCCTGAACCTGGATCCTTCCAGAAAAATTGAAGGTAAAAGACTCTGAATTGAATCCAGATCATCCAAGATGGTAACTAACTGCTTTACTATAAAATTGAAGGTAAAAGACTCTGAATTGAATCCAGATCATCCAAGATGGTAACTAACTGATTTACTATATGACTTGTGTGCTTATTCTATAATATAACTATTTTTAGTATTACATCATTGCAGTGGTGGCTCAGTACTTGATATTGTGGGGGTGCTGCAACTTTTGAAGTATGCATAGTTGATGCATACAGATTGTAAATACACTGTATATATATTTGAATAAAATAGAAAAATTACAGTAAAAATTTTTAAAAAATTAAAAATGAAAAAATATTATTTATTGCCTACAAAATTATAGTTTAGTATAATTCAAAATGCTATGTCTTTAACTGTAATATCCAAATATTTAAAGATATGGAGTAAACACGATAAGCACTACCAACATGTCACTACTGGTGCAATCTGCATTTAAATAAAATGGAACTGCATGACGGACAGTGCCGCATTAGCTGGCATCCACGCATGTCATTATGACTATATGCAGTCATGACATGCGTGGATGCAGATATGCTCGCATGAACGTGCGAGTAGCAACAGGGCACTATGGTAAAAACAGTGCTGATAGCATTCTCTGCTCTCCTAAGTGTTATAAGCATAATCATTGGCACAAGATAGATTTTTATCATTTTTTTTATACAAAATAAGAGAACTATATAAGATTGTTAATAATAAAATTAAATATTACAAGCAATTATACATAAATTAATAAATATATTTATATATCAAGAAAAATTCAGAGTGCTGTAGTTCTGCAGTGCATATACATGACCCGCTTAAATATTACAAGCAATTATACATAAATTAATAAATATATTTATATATCAAGAAAAATTCGGAGTGCTGTAGTTCTGCAGTGCATATACTGCAGAACTACAGCACTGCATCATTGTGACATCATAGTAATACAGGGTGGGCCAAGATAAACCAAACCTAGTTCACATGTTCATTACTTAGTTGGGTTCAATTTATTCATTAAATCGATTATTGGTTTCACCACAAAAATTATCTTATGAAAGATTACTTACCAATATTTGTAATACTTCCTGATTTCCTCCTCATCATCGATTTCATAAAAATTTTGCAAATATTAATGGAACTTAAAAGATTTGTTTCGATGATATGTCGTGCTTCTTCTTCACTTACTTGTAATAACAAATGATTAATGTTTATTCCTAAAAAATTTCAAAACTTATAAGATGAATTTTATAAGCATTAATTAAGTATTTAACAAATATCAATTTTGGTAATATCTTAATAAGAAATAAAAATATCCTATAAACAAAATATATCAAAAAATCTATTATTATATATTAATTTATTATTTTTATATAAATTGTTAGATTGAGATTTCAGTGCCAGTTATTGCATGATCTTAATCCAAAAAGATTGAGATCATGCAATGACTGGCACTGAAAACTCAATCTAACAATATAAAAATATTTATGCATTTTTGTTAAACCTGGGATATAATGATTAATGATTTTCAGAAGTAATCACTTAGTCCAAAAAGATTGAGATCATGCAATGACTGGCACTGAAAACTCAATCTAACAATAATATAAAAATATTTATGCATTTTTGCTAAACCTTAGTTTATAAAATTTTTGCTAAACCTGGGATATACATGATTAATGATTTTCAGAAGTAATCTTTGGACAGCCCTGATATAGATGAGAAGTTAATTAAGAGGAAGTCCAACAACTTGCACAGAAAAGAACTGAAATGGTTTACATCTGTTGTTTGCAATCTCTCATTAGTATTTATAATCATTTTTATTTTCATAAAAATGTGATTTTATTAAATTACTTACTATAACTAAAATCATCATCAAATAGTAGCTAGAACTAAATGAGAAAAGAAACAGTAAATTTGTTGAGGAATTTTATGAGAAGGTTGGGAATGATATCAATTGCTTCTAAAAGATCAAAAGATGTCACATAATGACAACAATAGCCACTCTTATTTCCTATTATATGCTAACTTTAGGATAGCGTGAAGTAGACAGTAGTTAAAAATCAGCTGAGGAAGTTAACCTTTAGCTTTATCTGCTGATTTTTTACTACTCTCATACTTTTATCATACATTGCTCAGGCCATATACTAAAGATTAGTTAAAAAAATATTCCAGAATACCATTCAATTTGCATCATTTTAAGAAAGAGCACCAAGACAGTGTTCTAATACATTCCATCTGGAAAATAGTGCTTGATATACCAGGTGTTTCTCTTGCTGTATATGTTTTACTCATATGATTAACCTAAATTTTAAACTCTAACAATAGAACTATAGAAAAAGTTACTGATGTTAAATTGTAATTTTTACATTTTACAGCTGACTATGATATATTAAATCATAAATCAGCTAAAGAATAATCAAAATTAAGCTAAATAACATCTAGTAACAATAATATGAAATAAATTATAATTAATATTTAAATTTATCTAAAATAATTAGGATATCACTCAAATTATTTTAGCTCAACACTTTATACAAGCATGTTTAGTGAAAAATGTTTGATTAAAGAAATATTCTAGATAACAAAGATAACAAGCAATTTTGAAAATAAATTTAGTTTGAAATTTATTAATCAAAAATTTCAGAACTAACAAAATTAATCATAATTCAAACTTCATGATATAGGTGAGAAGTTAATTAAGAGGCAGCCCAACAACTTGCACAGAAAAGAATTGAAATGCTATGCAAAATAAAAGGCATTCAGAAAATAGGTGATTTTAGTTCTTTTCAAAATTGCTTGTTATCTTTGCTATTTATAATATTCTTTTAATCAATTTTAACAATGATTTAAACCCTTGCAGATGTCATGATGACATCATACAATGAGAGTATGATGTTATAGTGATAGATATTGATAAAAGATGGCATTAAATGTTAAGCAATGCAGACAAGCTATGTTATCTCTGCACATGCTAACATTTAGTGCCATCTATTTCAAAAATATAAAATAAAATTTTGATAAAAATTAAATGCAATCTTATATGATTAAATGATCTTACACAATTAAATTATGCAGCATTGAAGTGACCATTATTGGTATTAATTAGTATGTTTCACAGAAACATACTAATTAATTCAAAAATTATTAGTGGAGAACAAAAAGATAATAAAATCATTCACAGTATATAGAGAAGCAATAAAAATCTATTTATTTCAAAAATATAGAAATAACATTTTCAGTTTTTAATTAACAATCCTCAGTTACATAAACATTAACAGACAAGATATAAAACAGAATATAATTTAAACAAAAACTGACTTGAAAACATTTACAAAAATCATTCTAAAAGTTCTAGAACAAAATTTTCAAAAACTGGTTTCTATTCTTTGGGACAAATATTGAGAAAATGTGTTCTTTAAAAATCAAGCTTCCAGTTGAACAGAAACTCCTTTTCCTAAAAACCATCAGAGACTCTGAATTTTTCACTTTATAGTTTCTATTGGCACATAGGTGGTACAGATACCTAGGATTAAAATCATCATCAGATTAGCCTCAATTCATTATGATGCTTGGGATGTGCAATATAGTCATGCAGCTGAGCTTCTAAAGATTAGTCATTGATTACATTCTTACCTCTCACATGTTTCAGGATGGTGATAGTTTCAGATTTGTTAGCATGCATTAATCCCAAGTATCTGAATCACCATCATGCCAAAAGAAACTATAAAGTGAAAAATCTGGAGCTTATAGTGGCTTTAGGGAGAGGTGTTTTTATAGTAATATTATGTTCAACTGGAAAGTCGGTTTTAAAAAACATGTTTGCTCAACATTTACTGCAAAGAACAGAAATTGGTTTTTGAAAGCAAATATTTTTTGAAAATTTTGTTCTAGAATTTTTAGAATGATTTTTGTAAATATTTGTGAGCCAATTTTTCTTGAGTTATATTTTGCTTTGTATCTAAACCTAACATAATATTTACTGATAACATCATTATGGCAATTTTTTTATATGGCATATAAAAAAATCTAATGATCATAATAAATGTATATTCATCTTTTATATAAATTATAAATAAACTACATTAAAATTTTATTATTTGGTTAGATTTATGTAGCTGATGATGATTTATTAATAACCAAAAACATTACTATTTTTCAAATAGCTTTTTTTTGCTGCTATATGTGCTGTGAACATTTATTTATTGATCAAGCAGTGGAATTTGGATTTATTTGATAGACAGACAAAAATGATCTAGTTCCTTTTCTTTCAGAAAATAAGTTGAAAAGAAATATTGTCATTAATGATGTAAAATGTAACATAATTAATGATTCTTTGAATTTGGTACCTTGATAACACAGTGAATTCTCAGTAATTTTGTTTATATTCTGTATTATGCCACTTCAAAATAATTTGGTATTTTTTAGTTTAGGTGACATCTAAATGAAAATATTTTGTAATTTTATAATAGATATATGCTATATGTGTAACTTTTATCATAAAACTTTCATACAATGTAGATCTTTAAATTCAAAATTATATTTTTTTTATCATCAGGTTTAGAATATTATGTTGCCACTAATAAAAGCTTAATGTTTTAAGCAAAACACTTTGTAATATATAAATATAATATGGTATTTTTCCTATTAATAGGATTTTAATGTAGTTTTTTTATGATTTATGTAGAAGATGAATATACATTTATTATGATCATTAGATTTTTTTAATATGCCATATAAAAAAATTGCCATAATATATTATCAGTAAATATTATGTTATATATTTTTTACATATTTTGCATATTTAATAAAACATTATATTTTATAATAATTTAAAAAATAATATACAGGAAATTCCCGAGTTATGTAGGTAGTTGTTCAGCAAAACCTACATATATTGAAGCATACATTATATAGTAGTATGATATAATATTAAAAATAGTTATATTAAAAAATAAGCATTTAAGTGATGTGATAAACAAGTTGCTTACCATCTTGGTGATTCCAGATTCAATTCTGAGTCCCATACCTCCAGTTTTTCTAAAGGGTTCCTGATTTGGATTTCTGGTCATTATCTAAAAATAATCCTACATATACATCTAAGAATATCTGACCTGCATAAGTCAGGGAGTTCCTGTATTGTTTATATTGAATGTACAATATTAAATTTATAATTATTAGCAAGCATTTACTTAGTAATCTCTATATAATTATAATTTTTATTTGAAATTTGGCATTAATTTAATAAGTATTTTTGGAAATATATAATAGAATTTCTTTGAGTAAACTATATAATAATACAGGTTGAGTATCCCCTATCCAAAATTCTGAAATTAGTAATGTTGCTTTAACAAAGAAAATGATGCAATAGTGCACACACATTCATGTGCACTGCCATGATTCAATAAATCATCAAGTATTGTCAGTGCAAGATACAGTCAATTCTCGGTATTTGTGGATTCTCTATTGTCATATTCGATTATTCATGAAAATTTATTTGTAACTACAAATTTGGTTTTCGCACTTATTTGCGGATTCTTGCTGAGCGGTGAAATATTACCCTTACTTGTAATCTCTGTGTCATTCTGCCTTCTCATTACCTACTGTTGTTTACTCCATAGATCGCAGATAGGCCAAAAACCAGTTCTTATTGTCCGCAGGTCCCATAGAATAATGTAATCTTGCTTAAACGCAGCCTCAAATTTAGGCACTTAACTTCCTGTGCATTTATTCCTTATACCAAGATTTTTAAAAATCAGATGCAAAAAGCAATGCAGATAAGGCTGACACAGTTTTACAACGCAATTCAGGAAGACAATGTGTCAGCTGTCACGTCAAACAACTACCCATCAAAACTAAGATTTTATTTACTATGTAATTAGTATTTTAAAAAATTAAATAAAGATTATTGTAATTATAATATTGTATATAATACTGTACACTGTATATATTGTAATTATTCGTAATTACTGATATACACATTAAATAAGACTCTTTAAACAGAAAAACACAGATAAAGAAAGGATGAAAATGTTAAGAAGAAATGTTCACAGGAACATAACTCTATATTTCCCATAGGCACAATGGTTAAGTATTCATGAAGAATTTACAGAACGTAACTACCATGAATCGACTGTATCTGTGTCTATTTATTTTCTGATGTGATATTTATATATCATTAAAAATGTGAAAAAAAAGATTTGATATATATTTTATTTAAAAGCAGTGATAAGATTCTTCCAAAGATATTAAATAAATACATTTTCATTGTTACATTTATATTCTTATTTTTTATGTCAAATAAAAAAGAATTTTTCTGAAAGTGCATTTTTTCTCATTTCTCTTCATCATCATAAATTAAGTATTCAAAAATCCAAAATCCGAAAAATTCTCAGTCTCAAGTTTATTTTTTATTTTTTGATTAGGGATACTCAACTTGTATTAAAATTAAGTATTCAAAAATCCAAAATCCGAAAAATTCTCAGTCTCAAGTTTATTTTTTAATTAGGGATACTCAACTTGTATTTATTTATTTATTTATTTTTTATCTAAAATAAAAAGATAAGATACAGAATTATAGTAAGAAATAATTTTCTGTTAATTTAATCACAGTTTATATTCAACCTCCATACTTTTTTAGTTATATACAAGGATATTTGAATCCAATCTCAATTTATCTTATTTTAAAGCATAAATCATTTGTAAAAATAAATTAAACTTTTATTCATTAGTTAAAAAAAAATTACATACTGAAATCAATGTTAGAAAAAATATAAATGAAATTTATAAATTATAATAATAGAGGTGAACACATCATTAATGTGATATATAAATAAAAAAAAACATTATTAAATGAAAATTATTTTTATTAAATGTACAATTATTGACTTAATAGAAATTTAAATAGTGTAAAAATTGTAAATTTTTTAATAATAATACAATATAATATTTAAAAATTTCTATTGACACTCATTAATAAAATATAGCAAGGTTGTCCAACCCATGGGCCACATGGCCCAGCACTGTAATGAATGAGGCCCAATATAAAATCATAAACTTCCTTAAAACATTGAGATTTTTATATACTTAATGATGTTAATGAAGTTTTTATGTTTTAAATACCTATCTATATTTCCTATTTCCACTTTCTAAAATATTTCTTATTTCAGTAAATAAAACTTTTTGACCTGGCTTTCCACTTTCTAAAATATTTCTTATTTCAGTAAATAAAACTTCTTGACCTGGCTCAATGTTTTAAAAAATTTCTGAACAAAAAGAAGTCAAAGATTATTATTCTATGACATTTTTGCTTATTTGTCATGGTGGATATCATATATTGTATATTATTTATTGTAAGAATATCTGCAAGAACCAGCTCGCCACTCGACTGCTAACTCGATAGGATGCTAAAAATAGAAACAGGAGGAGAGGATGAGAGGAAGAAGGTGCGAATTTGAGTTAGAAAGGTAGTTAGTTTAGAAGCTATTGGATGCAGTGGATTTCCCTGTCTTATTTTAAAACTACTATATATATAATTATTACATTTATTAGCTTTTTTGCTTAACAACTATCATTGAAATTAGTATATTTTATGTATGGCCTGAGAATTTTTTTCTTCAAATGTAGCCCAAAGAAGCAAAAAGGTTGGACACCCCAGATTTATAGCAATGATTTTTATGGTAGTAATTATTAAAGTTACATCTTTCCAAATAAATATAGATCAGATCAAAGAATTAATTATATTAGTCAGAGAGTAACTATATTTTAACAACAACAATTTCATTAAAATATTGTACATTTAAAAAGAAAATATCATACCTGTTGCATTAACAAGAAATTTGGTAGGACCAACATTTTTTTCAATATAGTCATGAGAATTTTTAATAGATTTTTCACATTTTACATCACATTGAAGTCCATCTATTTTTAGTTGGTCAGAATTCTACTATAAAAAATTTATTATTAAAATATAAAATTAATTTAATATCTAATTATTTATTTATTTAAACAAAAATTTTTGACACATCAATAACCAGTATTTTAAGATAATATTTTTCAAGTCTTTATAATTATTTTAAGCATATAAACAAATTTAATTCCAAAAATTTAAATTATATTTAGTCTACATATGTTTTTGGTTAAATTGAGTATTTGAATATACAGTAGGTTCTCATTTAATTCCAGGATTAGATTCTTGAAAATCACAACTTTAAAAAACATTAACTAAAATTCCCATAGATTGGTGTTAAGAGTTAGGGTTATGTATGTAGAATGCCTTCTAATATTATAAACAAGGTTGCAGAGTTGGAGTTGGAATTTTAAACAGCCCGGAGTCAGGAGTCGGAGTCGGATTTATAGATTGGTGTTAAGAGTTAGGGTTATGTATGTAGAATGCCTTCTAATATTATAAACATGGTTGCAGAGTTGGAGTTTTAAACAGCCCGGAATCAGGAGTCGGAGTCGGATTTTTTTAAAAGGTGGAGTCAGAGTCAGATCATTTGATCTGAAACCCTGATTCAACTCTGAAACCCTGATTATAAGGAATAATATTTAATAATTTTTCTAATCTAAATATTACTTTATATTTCAATATTGGAATGAAATGAGACAAAAGCACAATTTAATTGTAAAATTCAACTCTGAAACCCTGATTATAAGGAATAGTATTTAATAATTTTTCTAATCTAAATATTACTTTATATTTCAATATTAGAATGAAATGAGACAAAAGCACAATTTAATTGTAAAACGTTATATAGCAGTTATATATCATGCCTTACAAGAAAATTATTTTCTAATAATAAACATTTTAGAATTCACAGATGTTATATCCATGATTAATTTTTAATATTAGTTCTTAATCATTCACTAATACTAAACAGCCATGCTACTGCAGGCCTTATCAAGGTCACCAACATTTGTGGATGTTTGCTACACTATACAAAAAAGGGATCAATGAACTTGGCATGGACTTATATAAATTTTCCAAAGTGTAGGTTCCTATTTCAATTGCAGGTTACCTGATTAGAAAGGCAAAGTGTTTCCACCAGGCCAATTCAGCAGAATGTCCTATGTGTTAATGTACAATATTGCAAACTGCACTTGAATAACTGTTCATATAAAATATGATTATCTTATTTTCTAAAACCATTATATATTTCCACCTCATTTTATCTCAGTTATGAAGGGAAATATAATAAATTATGTCTTTATTCCATTTTGTTACCTTAAAATTTGAATTTTTTAAATTAATTTAGTTTTTGCTAGTGACATAATACAGGTATCTCTCCTATAACACGATAAATAGGTTCCTGAAAAAAACAGTGTTGTGTGAAACCGTGTTATATGAGACCCAGAACCAATACAAAAAGGAGAGTTACATTCCAAAATCAATTCAAAACAAATAACTTTCTTTAGTTTCATATAAGAAACAATGTTTATTAAGAATATTAATGAAAGAAAAAAATATAAACGTAAGTCCTTAAAAAAGCGATATATGAAAAACAAAAGGAAAAAAAAAAATTATACAGCCAATGTATTATAACGTTCATATGATAATTATATTTTCCTTACCACTGTTTCACTAAAACGAAAAAAATTTTTTTTTAACAATATAAACTTCTTTATAACGTTCATATGATAATTATATTTTCCTTACCACTGTTTCACTAAAACGAAAAAATTTTTTTTTTAACAATATCAACTTCACTTTCTGAATTTATTTTTGTGTGTTTAAAGTAGGTGTATCTTCTGCTCTCTTTACAACATTTGTAATCTAACTCACTAGAAAACAATTGTTCCTTAACACATACCTAAAAAATTTATGAATAAAAAACTTTTTCTGCTCTTTTTATTCTTCAACAGAGGAATGTGAAACTTATTTTTTATCCAAAAACTGAACATTTGGAACACAAAATACTCAATTGCTGCCAATTAACCCAATTTCAAATAGAAATCGAAAATAGACCGCATATTGTCCCTCTCACAGCCAACTAGAAAATTGCATTTATGACTAATTTTAGCAAAGTATTTCTCAATAATTGCATTTTAAGTGTGTATTATGTTTCCCTATAATGGATTTACAGAAATTAATGAAAATGTTTTGTGTAGTAGGAGAGTAAACGTAATTTTCTAAATGTATTAAGTAAAAACTATGTTGTAGAAGTACCGTGTTATATGAGGGTTTCCGCAATTTTCAAATTGTGTTGGAGCGAAACAGTGTTGTAGGAAGTCGTGTTATAGGAGGGATACCTATAATGAAATGATGTTGAGGCAATGTTAAATGACAACCTACTATAAATGAGTTTTAAGATTTTCCATAAATTATATAACATATTCAGTGAGAGAAGAATTAAATGCAACAATTTATGCTATGATTGGAAAAATAAAGTATATCTGAAAAATGTAATTGAAAATTATTTGAAAAAATTACATAATAATATTTGAAAAATTTAAAACATTTAAATTTTTCATAAAGTTTAAAATATTCAAATTTCATTGTTATACTGTTGCATTGTTTTATATATTTTAAAATATTTAAAAGAAATTTAATATAACAGCACACTTTAGTACTGTATTGGGAAAGTTGATTAAAAGACAGCAAAACAACAGTTAAATAAATTATCATATCAGGGAATTTAATGATTTGCATATAAAATTATACCTAACTTCCATCACCCTAAGATGGAAGTAATCTTTCAAAACAATTATTCTTTATAATCAACATTTTCTTACTTCCAAGCTTCCCACTAAGAAAGAAACATGTTTTTTAACATGTACTTAATATCTAATATACAGAACATAGATGATAGGATATAATTTTGCTGATTTGCAATATATAGGGCCTACTGTATAATTTTTTGTGAATTAATATTTTAACTAACCGCTAATAACAAGAATAAACATAATACCTTAAAATAATAGCACTTAACAGCAGCTGATGAATAATAATTTAATAAACAAGATGATATCAAGAATAGAATTAAAAGGAAGATGGTCGTTTATCAACCAAAAACGTTTCATTAAATTATTATTTATCAACTGCTGTTGATTGCTATTATTTCAAGGTATTATAATTTTTTGCATAACTGAATAGCTCTAGGAAAATGGATAATTAGAGATATATGAGAATTAAATGAGATCTTCAAAAAAATGTGATATTACATATGAATAATATCTATTTCACTATAGAGCAAAAATCTAGTTTACCTCTCAGAGTTAGGCACATCACGTCACTAATCCTAATATGAACCAGAAATTTGAGCCTATGTTCAATATGCAGACCCTCCAAGTGTCACACAATTTGCAGACAGTCCTGGATTTCTTGAAGAATCCCACTGTCCCACCCGCGACAGTCAAATGTCATGCTTTTAACCCGTTTTGTTTTTGTTTTTTTTGTTATTGGCAATAAATTTGATAAAATATTTAGTAAACATTATACTTATACAGTTTAACATTGATGTTGGTAGGTAGTATATGATGAATTTATTGATTATAAAATCATGACACTTCTGCACAATATTGAAATGAGCATCAAATGTGATTCTGGAACTACAGATGTACTAAAGAAGGATTTGCTATGGTTCTTACTTTCAAAACAATTGAAGCCATATGGGAATATACAATTTAAAAATCTCAGTAAGATTGCTATGTTAGTATTGATACTACTCCATTCAAATGCTAATTCAGAAAGGGTTTTTTTCTGTCATTAAAAGAACCAAGACAGACAGCCGGAGCACACTGAACAATGAGACACTATCAAACTTAATGTGTGCAAAGATAAACAAATTTTCTAAAGAAGCATGTTTTAACATGCAGATTAGCGATAATGCACTAACAAAATGTAAATCAGGTATGTGGATTTATAATAAAGCATATACAAATTTGAAAGAATGAATGTATGTAGATTATACATCAAAAAATGAAAAATAAACGATTTGTCCAGCAAATGACCTGTATGTCCAGCATTTTGACTCATTGTGCCCAGCAAATGAAGTGTGAGACCTTGGAGGATCTGAATACGTTCTTAATTATATATAAATATTTTAATTGAAAACCTTTCTCTCACTTTTTCATAATTAACCTCAGGCAAGAACTGAACATAACTGTCGGAGTTAATCGCAACGCATTGCAAATAGCAACACTACGCCTAAATAAAACATCAAAAAAGATTCGTCCCCACAGATTGATAATTAATAAAAAGAATCGAATATTGCATTGTGTTAAAGATTCGTTTTAAAAAACTGTACATATTAAAAAATTAAAGATTCATCCCTACCGATAACTGATCGTTATCATTTCATCATTCAGTTGAAAACATTATTTAGGCTCATGTTAAGATTAGCTATGCAACGCGCCTAACTCAAGAGAGGCAAACTAGATTTTTGCCCGTAGAAATATTATTCCATAAAATACTCAATGATTCAAATTTACATTTATCATTTTAATTCATTTCATTTTTAGTAATTATTATACCAATTCACCATCTCTGATCGAAGAGTTTCCAAGGTTTCATTAATGTTTTCTTGGTTTCGAGATAAGACTACGACATTGAAATTTGCCTTCAAATACTTTCGAGCAATTGCTCTTCCGATACCTCTCGTCCCACCGAATATCACAGCCACAGAAGACATTTTTGATTTTTACGCCCTCTGCAATTCAAATAAGCTTTGTAAAAACCTTGTGCACTTACCCCACTCCACCTTATATGAAATAATTAAATTTAAACGCACAGATGCTTTTGAATAATGTTTAGGAAGAACAATTATACAATAAGTAATTAATTGTTTAAAGAAAGATGATTAAATAAATCCATATTATTATATGTTCACACGGTCGTTGCAAAGAGTTAGACTATCTTCTGCAATGATTAAATTTTTAATTTTTGACATAAATCATCATATTTCATAATAAAAAGTAAAGAAATAGAAAAATTCTCTAAAAATTCATTTCCATAAAAATTTGACAGTTAAGTTGCACTTGTAAATTATTACATAAATTAATTATGTCAATTAATTATAATAATATTCTGGGATATATAGTATATAAGAGATATGGCGTTGTTATTATTAATGAAATTAAAAGTTGAAATTTAAGTAAATGTTTACATTAAAACATTTTTATTAAGAAAATAAACACATCGATCGACTTCATTTAATTTTTTTAACTACGCAGTTTCCCAGGAAAAGGATGTCAATAATATATAATCGAACAGTAGCAGTTAGCTATGCAATAGCATTCATGAATATTGGTAAGTGATGAAGTTTTTCCTCTGTTAAATTTTACTATACAGTATGTTGAATCATAATAAGAAAACACTGATAAATTTCATCAACATAAACTTGGAAATGATATATAATCACTTTTATCGTGAGATTGATGAAGTAAAAAATGTTTTACATTGTAAAACCTCGATATAATGAAAATCTAAGGTTCTAAGGAGAGAATTTTCCCTTAATTTGAAGGTTTGGTAAAGTGAATAGGCCTTATATCAAACTGAAGTTTTTCATCAATAGTCAAATTCGAAATAAAGTTATTATCCCTTGAGTGCCAGACGGTGTTATATGTCAACGGTAGCGTTGGGCCAGTTGTGCTCTGTAGTTAAGCCTAACGATATTGAGAAATTTATAAATCGTCATATCGCACTTAATTTTGTCGAAGAAATCTGAAACTTTTACAGTTTATATGTTCCTTTTTATCAAAACAATTATTTTTTATTTATTTATTCATTTAAAGAATATTCTTTGAAATTTTTAAACCAAATTTCATTATTTTTTGCGATTTTTTTAGGCATCAACTTAAATTATTACGGCTGTTTGATAGCTGTTTCCTTCCTGAATAAAATAAGCCATGAATATTTCGATGAAAAATCGTTATTTGGTAAATTAGTAACATTATGCAAATTTTCTTAGCAAAATTGATGCATATTCTCTTATAAAAATGTTTTAATTTATATTCGATATCATTTTTGAGCAATTTTTTACATTAAATTATATTTTTACTCGACATTTTAATAGTTTTGTGCTTTATTTTGCAAAATATTTGATGTTTTTTAAGAAAAAAAATTCAAAAAACGAAAAGAAAAAGCTAATATTATAAGCTGTTATTGTTGGAGGTAAGTTAGAAAAACTCTCCTCCAATAATAACAGCTATAATATTAGCTTTTTTATCCGTATTGGTTCAGAATATCCTTTTTCTGCCAATAAGAACAGTATTGAACTTAGTAGATTTCCCGAGAAGGAATTGGCTGCAGATCTAAGCGAGCGTACCATACTCATTTAAAAACCAATAAGAACAGTATTGAACTTAGTAGATTTCCCGAGAAGGAATTGGCTGCAGATCTAAGTGAGCGTACCATACTCATTTTAAAATTCCGACTAGGATTAGGGAAAGAAGACATAAAGGATAATGAAGGAATGACATAAATTTCTTGATTACTCTCTCTCTCTCCCACCCAGATAGTCTATGATCTCCGCGTCAAGTAGCTCTCTCAAGCGAAGTATGTTAATATTGTGTTTTATTTCCTATTTGTTTTGAATATATATAATATTCTCTTATCCTGGATCCCTGCGTCACTTACAACCCTATTCGAAAATACGATAATCATTCGATACACATTTTTTATTTCGGCCATACATTGCGGCTATCTCACAATATCAGTAAAAATAAATCTTCATGAACTTCTCATGTATACTATTGTAAATTATTGGTATGGCCGAAATAAAAAATGTGTATCGAATGATTATCGTATTTTCGAATAGGGTTGTAAATGACGCAGGGATCCAGGATAAGAGAATATTATACATGTATATATTCAAAACAAATAGGAAATAAAACACAATATTAACATACTTCGCTTGAGAGAGCTACTTGACGCGGAGATCATAGACTATCTGGGAGGGAGAGAGAGAGAGAGTAAACAAGAAATTTTGTCGGTGCAGTACTTTTAATTGCAATGATGTAATGAATACTATATTTTCGATTTGAATGAATAAATTAATATAAATAAGATTTTTATAAAATCATTCTCAAATATTAAATACTAATTTAATCAATATTAATAATACAAGATGAATCCCTTGAATGCCTTTGCCGTGCAACTCGACAAGGCACGCCCTGTAACTTTGCCACCATAACAGATCATTGGTCTGGAATGGGCAGTTGGTTGTTTTAAAAGTTATTTTGCGCCAATCTAAAAAATCTTTTCGAAATTTATATGATTACTGTATATTGTAAATTACATTTATTATTCTCGCATATATTGCGGCTATCTCACAATATCAGTAAAAATAAATCTTCATGAACTTCTCATGTTGTAAATTATTAAGAGAGAGTAAACAAGAAATTTATGTCATTCCTTCATTATCCTTTATGTCTTCTTTCCCTAATCCTAGTAGGATGACCACCGAAGGGACGTAACACAGATTCATCCTTCTGTGCTACATTTCTGCCCACCGTCTTTTGAATGTCTTCTTTTCTCTCCGTCTTGACCGACTTTCGTCTATCCTTCCTTCTCGAAGACCGAAGTTATCTTTTGTTTTATTATCTTATTGTTTGGTTAGGTTAGGTAGGTTAAGCTGCCATATCGCACAACGGATATATTATCTGGCGGCGGCCACTTATAGAGCCCATCATTTTATCGTTTGGCAGAAGGAGATCTCATTTCATCATTGCTCGGTGAAATCGATCTTTCTACTTCTACCGACATCTCCAATTTTTATCAAAAATTAATTTTAACAATTATAATTCTATCAATCTCTATCTATATATTCTATCAATCTATCAATAACAACGGATATATTATCTGGCGGCGGCCACTTATAGAGCCCATCATTTTATCGTTTGGCAGGAGATCTCATTTCATCATTGCTCGGTGAAATCGATCTTTCCAGTTCTCCCGACATCTCCAATTTTTATCAAAAATTAATTTTAACAATTATAACATTCTATCAATAAAATATATTTTAAATTATTTTATTAAAGATCACTGGATTTTACAATATTAATGCGTCAGCTTTTCATTCAAAACTGAGATCGAATCTAGTTCTCATATCTTGAAAATTTTGAGGAATCAGACTTAGCCCTTCGATTAGTCCTCTACTTTGATTGACCTTATCCTAGTTGTGGGATGTCTGTAGTGGAGCCTGCAAAGATTCCAGGAATCTGACAATGGTCGAATTGGAAAATGATATAAAAATCTAATCTTCCCCATAGAGGATGTCTGTAGTGGAGCCTGCAAAGATTCCAGGAATCTGACAATGGTCGAATTGGAAAACGATTGGAAAATGATATAAAAATCTAATCTTCCCCATAGGATATGGCGAAGATTAGATCTTAATGTAAACTTTTCAATTGTTTCTTCGTTTTACAACAATTATTTTAGTTACATATTGAATTAAAATAATACAATTAACTTGTTTTTAAATGAGCATGCAGTAAATCTTGAATAGATCAGCAAAGTAATTGACCACTGTCAGGCTCTATTTTTCGTCATTTTTCAAATGAAGGCAAAAATACAGTCTTCTGTTATTGTTTTACGCTTCATTCTATCGTATTTGATGGAAAGATTGGAAGATGATAGATGTTATAATATAGAGTCTATAATATAGACTAAACACTTGCCATGAGATTAGTCATTATATGATGGGACTGAACGATCCATCCTGAAAAATCAAAGAGTTTTGAACTCGGAATTAAATCAAATCTTCAAAATCAAGCACAAAAAGAAAACAGCAGGTATACAATATTGCATATTTAATTATTTTCTTAAAAAATTTTATATGAAAAATATCTTCTCTATTTTATGCTACATTACAACTGTGATTCAGTAGGGTGTTCTAATACCCACGATGAGCTAACCAGACAATATAAGGTCGATCAATAGTTGAAGGATAGAGGTTTTCGAGCTGGTTAGGATTTTCCCGAAAAAATCTAGAATTACAGGATCTTGAAATTCAATCTAATTTCTCCATAATGTAAATACATTATCTCTCCACGTGGCAAACTTTCATGAAAAGTTAGAGGGCTTAGTCAAGATTTAACACTTTGAAGAATAAAGGTTGAAATTAGAAGAATATAGGAAAGTAAATATTTATATTTTTCTCACATCGAATCTTGCCAGAAGTATGGCAGGCCAATAATAGGAGAGAGAGTATTTGCCTCTTACGACAAAAAATGATATACAGTAGAATCTCGATATCTCGAATCTTACGGAAACAAAAAAAAAAAATACATTATCTCTCCACGTGGCAAACTTTCATGAAAAGTTAGAGGGCTTAGTCAAGATTTAACACTTTGAAGAATAAAGGTTGAAATTAGAAGAATATAGGAAAGTAAATACATTATCTCTCCACGTGGCAAACTTTCATGAAAAGTTAGAGGGCTTAGTCAAGATCACTTTGAAGAATAAAAGATGAAATTAGAAGAATATAGGAAAGTATTGATAAATATTTATATTTTTCTCACATCGAATCTTGCCAGAAGTATGGCAGGCCAATAATAGGAGAGAGAGTATTTGCCTCTTACGACAAAAAATGATATACAGTAGAATCTCGATATCTCGAATCTCACGGAAACAAAAACAATTCGATATAAAGAGTTTTCGAGATATCCAGGTTCAATTTTAAATAAAAATTTTTATGTCAATAATACCGTAGTTTTTAATACTGTATAAGACACTCTTTCTTCCATGAAAATTAGCTTCTAAATATCCCTGCACCTTATAAAACAAAGGTTGAAAATATCACTGAATAAAGACGATCATATTGACAAAAACTTCTCAATAATTACAAGTGAAAGTTAGAAAACGAAACTACTGTATGACATGTTCAGTATTCAGAGTATGCACAAAAAAGTTCCTGTTCCGGTTATCGGTAGTGCATTTACGTTCTTTTGTTTAAATTAAATTTAAATCCTTTGTTTAGACTCCGAAAGCTAGAGAAAATTCGTAAGTACTTTTAATTTTTCTAGCACAAAAATTATAAATTACTTCGAGAGAGCGAGGGTTTTGAAGAAAACATTTCGAGATAACTATTGAAATTAGATTGGTTTAATGCTGAAAGCGCACGGAAAAAACTTCTTTCCACATAGAAAGGGTTTCGAGATAGAGAGGTTTGAGATAACAAGGTTACACTGTAGTTGGTGCATTCTGCCCATCAATGATTCTGCCAAAAAGGAACTATGTAATCAGCAGGTTGACCTCTAGCGGAAGATCTAATTTGTGCATACACTAACAGAATTTTTACTTGATATACATGTCACGTTTTTCATATGTAATAATAGATATGTAGTGTACTGTACATGAAAAATATTTACAGTATATAAAATATTTATGGAAATTGATAGTGCTGATAAAAGAAATTATTATAAACAAGTTTGTTAAAGGAACATTTTGTTATAAATCTTTAAGATACTTTTCTGTTAAAATTTTTTCTGATCAATAAAACTTTTTTATTTCGCTTACTTTTAAATTATTGTTGAATAATTTCTCTTTTACAGATCTTTTATTTCAGAAAAAAAGAAAAGAACGTAAGTTTTCATTTTATCCATATTTAACAAAAAAATTATTGTCTTTTAATATTATGTAATAATATTAATTTTCTTTTTTCAATATTTCACTTTAGAAAATATTTTAATTCTCCTAGTCAAAACAAAATAAAGAGATGAATTTTATTAGAATATTTAAGACCAAGATACACGTTCAACAAACCGAAGAACAAAAAATTTCTATTAAGAATAAATGGAAATCACTAGTAATGTGCATGAACGTTTTTGGTTTGAATGTTGAGAAGAAGTATTCGCCACATATCATCTGGCAATGTTATTTCTCATATCGGTATTGTATTCCAGACTAACGAAGAAACATCATATTTAGAAATTGTCGTATTTATTAGTCTTACCTGTTTTCAATTTATTTTATTTTCCGATTTATGCTTTTCTGCTTCGAAAATGACAAAAGCAGCAAAGAAAGTGGTGAATTCAATTTATAAAACATTTTTTTGGTACAGATAATATCAATTTATCATTTTCATATAAATAAGAAAAAAGTACTGATTACACTCAAGGAAATCATCGAAGTGCTAGATAAAAATGGAAAGAAAAAAATTGCTAACAATTCATTGTTATTTAAATGTAGTATGATATTCATTGTAGCTATAATTTACAGTATTAGTATTTACAAAATTACAGTTGCCGAAGCTGATGAATTAACAGGTATAAACAGCATAATTGGAACAAATATCGCTAGATATCAAAAACGTATAATATCGTTTTTACCGGATTTTATATTTGTTGTTTTTATTTTAATTCCAAGCAATTTCCTACTAGTCTTCTTTTCTTCAGTATGCAAAGAAATAGAAAATTGTTTTGTTACTCTGCAAGATAGTTCTCCAAGCTTTGATATAAAAGAACAGATTAACTCCTTTTTAATGAAATACATGCAAATAACAAACAAAATAAATGATATACAAGATATTTATTCATCAATATTATTTTTCTGGTCGATTTTAATCAGTGGCAATATTATTTCTCATATCGGTATTGTATTCCAGACTAACGAAGAAACTTCATATTTAGAAATTGTTGTATTTATTAGCTATACCTGTTTTCAATTTATTTTATTTTCCGATTTATGCTTTTCTGCTTTGAAAATGACAAAAGCAGCCAAGAAAGTAGCGAATTCACTTTATAAAACGTCTCTTACTTGTAATGATAAATGGATCCAAGAATCGACATTTCGGTTTTTAATAAGTGCTCTTCATGATTTGCCCAAATTTTCAGCACTAGATTTATTTGATGTTGATAACCAACTTCTTCTGGCTCTTCTTAGTGCGATATTCACTTACTCTCTTGTAATGTACCAGTTTTTAAATAAAAATAATTGACGATATATATATATCGTCAATTATTTTATTATATCTAATTTTTAATTCTTATACAGTAGCAATAGAATTTACATGCATTATAAAGATCTATGAGAATTTTTTTATTTTTTACAATACATTTTTTATTTGTTGTTAAATAGAATTTTACTATAACAGCAACAAGTTATTAATATTCTAAAAAACTGTTATAGTAAAATTCTATTTAACAACAGATAAAAAATGTATTGTAAAAAATAAAAAAATTCTCATAGATCTTTATAATGCATGTAAATTCTATTGCTACTGTATAAGAATTAAAAATTAGATGAAAAAAATATACAAAGTAATATTTGTATTTTTTAGACCTATTATTAATGATAGCACTCTTTCATATAGTTAAATATTCCTATATGCATTATTAGTCATAACTTTAATGAAAAGTAGATTTTGGAGAATTAAGAAAAATGATAGGCTATATGAATTTGAAATATGTACTTAATACTTATATTATTAGTGAATTACAAGTTTAGCAATGTTATTTACCTGATCCAATTAGCTTTGTAAATTATAAGCATTTAATAAACAGAAAATAAATTACAAGCTGAAAAATCATAAGGGCTTTATGCTCTTTTTTGAAATGTATATTATACAAAATAATTATACCGAATAAAATAAAATGCTTTCATTATTACTAAATGAAAAATTACTATTGCATTAATTTGTATCACTAGTATCGGCTAGATGCCATGTGGTAAAGCAGTCGCTCTTTAATCTTGCAGAATCTGATTCAATTCCAGGTCTACAACTCTATATTTACAGATGTCAATGGACTACGGCGTAAACTCCATCCATCAACATTCCGGCTGACCGCAACATGAGTGCTAGCCAGTCTGTGGTGGACTCTAAACGTATCCATATTCAAAAATATACCATATGTGATTCGGCAGCATAATTAAAAATAACCTGACCATATTATTAGAAATTGTGCACATTATTGGTATTTCATGTTTGATTAATAATTTAGTTTTTTTTTTTCTTATTTTACGCATCGGTTGGATAACCTCTTGATAAAGCAGTTGGGAGAATTGCAGAATTGACATTGTTCTGAAAGTTTAAACGAAATGTTGTGACGAAAAAAGCAATTTGAATTTTTATAAATAGATAAGATAGTTTCGACTAAATGAATAGCCCTATATTTTCTGTAATTTTCTCTTCTGAAAGAACGACAATTTAATAAATTTTAACAGTTAATTTAATAAATTTTAACTGTTAGAAACAGCTTAAAGAGAATAGATAGACTTTTATAGCATAGAAACTACGATCATCAGATTTAAATCTGTGAGATAATTTTTTGTCGAAATATTTTAAACGCTTTTTAGTATATATCATACCAAGAAGAATTATAAAATAGATCTACAACTGTCTGATGAAAAATGCTGACAAGATAATCCAGATTCATCCAGATAAGCATATGATTTAACTCAGCGGTTCCCAACCTGACGTATTCGTACTCCAAGGATATGCGCTACGATATTCGGGATATGCGAAAAAGTTGAATAATATCGGAAAATTATTTAATTAATTATTATTATATTGATCACAAACATTTTTCTAATATTGAGGGTACACAATCCAAATAATCCTAACCAGCCAACCGACCATAAGCAAATATTTTACCACTCGACCTGAAGACAACAATAGATATAATTTCGAGCTACATAGTTCAAGAAGTACTTTTTAAAGGATAAAAATCATATGCAGCATTATTCGAGACTGGTAGAAAATATCAATAGCACAAAACAAGAAAGCGAGAAAGTTAAATACAAAAATGCCTATTTTTCACTAAATAATGGTTAAATTATACTTTTAATACTAATTTTAATCATAAGTTTTCAAATAACAATAAAATTATTTCAAAATATCATTTTTAGTACATTAAAAAGACCATTTTCCATTTAAAATTGACTTCATACAATATTTTTTATGAGCATTCCAGAAACTGATGTATTCACTTTCTAAATATTCACACCAACATCTAAAGTTATAACAATAACCATATCGAACTCCATGCAATCTACAAATTCTTATACAAAAATCGTGATTCCCTCTGATTCTGCAATTATATCTTTTACCATAAACATTTGTTGGATAATTTCCTGGAACATTGGCCTGGTAGATTGATCCTAAATTGGCAAAATAATGTATATAATATTATTAAAAATCTAATAATAATATAAATTATATGAATATATATATTGATAATTTATATTTAATAATATTATTTATATTTTGTGGCAAAAATAATATTAAAAAATATGTAACTAGCGGGAATAGAACTCGGGCCGACCGCATGGGAGTCTGCCACTTAACCACGCTGCCACGCCAACTCGTCTAGAACTCGGGCTGACCATGGCAGTTTGCTGCTTAACCGCGCTGCCACGCCAACTCGTAGTTAATTAGTATAACGAACTGGTATGTCCGTTACATCTTTCTTCGAGGTCATTTTTCTCCACAATGGCTAGCCATTGGCCTCTAGCCTTTTAACTGTCTTTTAGTACTAGTCAAGAACTCTTACAGAAAAAAATTTCGTTTCATTCCGTTTTCCGGCCCTCGCGTCCTCTCCTTGTAAGCTTATCACAGCCTTTTCGACTGCTGATTAGCAAATTGTGCCAATGTTCATTTCTCTTGTAATTTTTGTATCTCGTCCTAACTCTGTCATGTCCAGTAAGAGAAATAATACTACTGATGAAAATTCCAACGTAAGAAAAGAAGGCGAGGAAAGCTGTTTAACCGTTTTAAGTTAAATAGAAATTTAATTTATGAAAATATTAAACAAATCATTTAAAAAAGTCCTCGATTTATGTCAGAATCGACTTACGACGGAGACGTTGGAACGGAACTATGTCGTAAGTCGAGAACTACTTGTATCTAAAATAAAACGGATATTTTTCATAAAAAAAATTAAATTCAACAATAATTTTAAAACAAAAAAGATATTCAAATTTATCTTAGGAAAAGAATTTAACAAGCATACTAACTGAAAATATATCTGTATTACTAATATCCCTGTATTACTAATATCAATTACAGTTATATTTACAGAGAAGAATATTTATTACAACTCAAACATCGAGTGTTTAATTCAATTTTTACATAGACGTTTTTAAACTGAAATGATTTTTTCGATAGAAATGTCAGAAAATAGAAGAAAATTTTGTGCTATCATCAGTCTTCATCGAAGCAGTATTTAAAAATATGTCACAACATAGAAAATCAAAACCAAAGCGCATAAAAAAATTTCATTATAATTGACGGAAAGGGGGAAAAAAGATTGCAACTAAATCAAAAAAGTAGAAATTATAAAACAGTAGACGACAATGCTGTTATAAACTGTTATTAAATGTTTGATCTATATTCAATATGAATTTTTTCTTCTTAACATTTCCGAGGAAGAAATATAGATCATTTTCTATCAATACATTATTTGCAGAAACTAATCTTTACGAGATTTCATCTTTAAATTGCTTTAAAATTTCACCTGATCTCCTAAAGTCACGCAAAAACATCATTATAGTATTAAGACTATTTTCTAAAATGGATTTATTTGAAGCCATAATCTAATAGTGTGCGTACATAACTTGGATATTTAATGATACACAGTAATTTAAATTGAAAAAATCTACATAAATTCGACTTTTTTCAGTTGTTAGCTTACCCTGAAACTTTTAAACTCTTACTACCAGTAAGAAACTTCTCCGATAAGAATCTGATTATTTTAGTTTGCTTATTAGATGTACTGATGGGCAAAACTTAAAAATTACATCCTTATCTATTCATAATATTCTATTTATAATTCATTATGATTTTTTAATTTCATAATAGGAATCTCTTCATCCATCCTCTTCTCACTTCCGGCTAGTTATTTCCTTTTAATTTATTAACAATTCCTTACTTCATTTTTTACTATTAGATTTTATTAACAAATTAATTTAAGATTATAATGGTTAATAATAATAATAATAATAATAATAATAAATTATTAAATTTTACAATAGAATTCTTACTGGTTAATGTCAATTGTCTCTTCCCTATTATATCACAACCATAATACATTATTATAATTATACTATAATTAGAAAATTAATTTTATAAACTTACCTATAAAATATAAAAATATGAAGATATAAAATATTGTTTTCATCACGACAATATCTAGAAAAATTAGTTATATGTTTAGAAAAATTTCTTAAAGATTTATTAAATTAAAAACTTAATATTTATCAAAATGAATTTAAATTAACTGATCGATATAAAGATACGTTTTAACATAAATATTGCTATTTAAGGTGAATTCAATATAAGTTATTTTTATTACTATATCTGAAATGTTCTCAGCTTTAAACTGTACTGTATATCATGCTAACAATATCTCTTTTCATAATTACTCATCAGTTATTTATTAAATAAATCGAATAGAAAAAGTACAAGATTTGCTAATAATGTGATTGTTGTAGACATTAATATCTCAGAGTTCATTTTGATATACTGTAATTACACTGGGCAACGTACATTTCAAAAGGTAAACACAGTAGGTTTATGTTTCTGCTATTGCAAATATTTAATAAAATTTACAAACAAGAACTCATCAGTTATATAATTTATAAAAAATCAAATGTTTTGAATATATTTTAGAAACACAAATTATCTGATCATAAACTTTCTTATAAGAATTATCATAATAATTAAATAAGCAATTCTGGAGAGAACTAATTCTCTATTTTCCGAACTTATCCTTTGTTTTTAATAATTAAAGATAAGAGATTAAGATATGTATTATCAAATCATCTTCAGTAGTTTTATTTATATATCGAATTTTATAAAAAATCTATTAAATAATTCCATAATTATTACAGGGAAACTTGAAAAATTAAATGCTCGCCATTTTGAAAGGATAAATCTATAGAATTAAATAATCTTATTTCAAATTCTACTTTAACAGTTTGATTACCGTGATAAATTTTATAATACTCAATCAAAAGACGTTCAATTGAGATTTGAACGTCCACCATTTTGGAACATTTTCAATCATGAATTTGGATACTTATAAACAATAATTGCCTTAATGGTTAGGATTAAAAATGTATCAATTAATTTATGCAATGGTTATATATTTTCTATTATTACAAATTTATAATTAATTGCTAAATAATAATTATAAACTGACAAAATACGATTACACTAACTTTTTCTTGATTAAAGTTTAACGTTATTGTCATTGAATATTTTCAAATATAATGATTATAAAACCCTATATTATTCCTATTCTGCTGTTGATATTTGTCTTCGTAACAGGAAATAGTATATGACTATATGAGATCATATGATAATTATTTTAAATTACTACTGTGGAATTCCGGACGAACGGAAAAGCGGAATTGACAGGCAAATGGCCTAAAATCCCGGTCCACGTTAAATGCGCGGGCAAGGACGACGAATGAGGCTGACGACTCGATTAAATGAGGCGGAGAATAACATTGAATAAATTCAATAGCTTCTTTATTTTAACAAATAATTAAACATGAGAGAGAATTAAAATTACAATCTCATTTCCCGACACAAATCCGGAGAGAGAGATACCTGTAATTTGATGTTTCCCTGTCGTAAGAATCGATGCCACAATAACAGTCTTTAGTCTATAATATTGAGTCTCTAGTCTGTAACCAAAGATAATCAGATTCAAATTAATTCCTGGGTACCACTGAAATTCTCTTATGTTTCGTCTTCAATTCACGGCAGGCGTTGACGAACGATTGACGAGTGACACTAAACGGTGACTCGTTCGGGGGAGGCAACGGTGACTTTTTACAAAGTCTCGGTGGGAGAGAGAGCCGGAATCGAAGAACAAAATAGAACTAAAAGTTGTCTCACCACTCGTACTCTGGCGTGAACCAAAAACTGTCGTACGATTGGAACCAAAGGCGTCTTTCTACTACAACCAGAGCGAGGTGACTCGACTCGAATTAAGCGTCTCTCGACTGGAGCAAAAGCAAGGTGTCTCGGTAAGAGCTCGGACCTTTGTCCAACACAGCTCTTTTATCCCTCTGCCCTCTCCTTCACCTTTCTCTCCGGGCTGGCTGTTATTGTATCTTACACAATCGATCTGAGATCGAGTAACATTCTTTGTAGATATTCGTATAAACAATCGTAAAATGGACGGTAAGATAAACTAACACGTCCAAAGGACGGTAAGATAGACTAACACGTCCTGTTTCTCAATCTATCAGATTTCACTCAATTGCGTCATTACATTTAATACTTCGATTCGAATCCCGACAATAAAGGGGGGAGTTTTCCGACCCCACACTACAAGTGCAAATTTCATTGGTTAAAATTTCATTTGTTAAATTTGGAATAAATCAGTTGTTTTCTTAATGATTTTATAAACTAGATTAAAAGATCAGCTAGCTTTTTTAATATCCAGTAATATTAATAACTTGGAAAATTGATTGTTAAAAATTACTACATCACACTTCAATACTAAATGTGAAAACAAAAGAATAAAGATTACAATCAAATTTTGGAATACGTTATTTTGTTAGATAAAACAATTTCCTTTGAAAATATCGATATCCATTTTGAAGATATTGAAAAAAGATGTATTCATTGTAAATTCTCTGTGATTCTATGAAAATACTGTCCGTCTAGCTTAGCCGCGACCAAAGACGCACGCTATAATATTGAGTCTCTAGTCTGTAACCAAAGATAATCAGATTCAAATTAATTCCTGGAAAATTCCCTCGAGTCCAGTGACAAAATAGGGATGACAGCTTTGCACATGGATATTTTCAAACGCAAGAAAACTGAAGTTGAATGAAGTTTATTGTAATGTCGAATGCTAAATGATTAGTTTCGACGTCGGGAATAGTAGTATTTAAACGAACTTTAATATAATATTAATTCAATAATTTTTATCTAATAAAATATAATCATTATATTCCCACCCGTCATTATAATGACTGCGACTCTCCCTTTCGCGTTTAGACTCATCCACCTTATCTAGGCGCGGCTTTCGTGGACGGACAATATATATGCTCGATTGATATTTAAGATCAATTAAAACTAATATTAAGGAAAGCGGTAACTATCGATAATCAGAGTTAGCAGGTAGTGAATTTGAGATAAGTTTTATCACAATAAATAATATAATTACAGAAAAGCAGTCATCATTAATGGCCCACATTGCTGCATTGCTTTTGTTAATTGCATATATGGCAATTTAAATATTTTCAAAACTAACAATTATTTGATTTTGTTTATTCGATTGTATCAAAAATCACATAAAATATATTGTATGTGTGCGGTGATAATTTCAGAAACTTTTCGTTAGTGACTGTATATGACCGAATGGCCGAGTGGTAATGCTGGCAGCGTGCCATGCAGGAGGACACGGGTTCGCGTCCCGGTTCTGGTAATTCCTGAAAAGTTTTTTCGGGGTGCTGGGCCCGGTCCGGCCATCCCCGTCCTTCACCATCCGGCCCCTCTTCACGGCTGTGGGAGCAGCCCGTGGTTGGAACTGGCCCCGAACTTTGATAAACTACATTTATCGCTTCCTGGTACACTATAGCCTTTGTTGCTGATGCGCCAAAAAGAACCCCAATAATATACACACACACTGGCTGGACAACTTCTGCAATGCTTACCTTAAACTACCGTATCACACTTAGGATCAGGGTTGCAGAGTCGGATAGTAAATGATCCGACTCCACCTTTCAAAAAAATCCGACTCCGACTCCACCTTTTTAAAAAATCCGACTCCGACTCCCTAAAATTTGTAAGATCTGACTCCAACTCCCGCATAGTTAACTTTAATATTTTATTATTGCAAGTGAGTCTTTTTTGTACTTTATATTAATTTTATAGCACTTTGGCCCATACTTTCTTTCAATTTTTAAGAGACAATATCCAAAATTTGGGCTGTGTATAGGTTGTTACAATTTACAAAATCAACAACTGAGATAACAATTAGAAACTTTAATACACTGAAAAGAGAAATGCATGTCCTTTAAAATTTTACATGATTTATTTTATTGCTATTGAAATTTGAATAATAATAAAATTTTTCTCCTTGGGAGCATTTAGTTATGCCAAAATTACTTTAAATATAATTTCTAAGTAACTATTCCAAGTTCTAACTAGTATAAATGCCTATCGAAATTAAATTAACACTGGATTAAAAAGTAAAAGCTTCCTTTTAGAGTCTTAAATTTTAATTACATACCAAATAGGAAAGTACCAAAATTAAATTTAAGCATTATTTCTAATAAACAAAACAGCCTCAGTAAGTTCATCTATCATTGCAGTTCTCTGATCAGCTCTGATCAAATGGAATGAGGAAAATAGTCTCTCTACGCTGATCTGTGTTAGAGGCAGAGCTGTAATAAGAATCGCAGCATCTTTTACAATTTCAGGATATTTAGAGATTGCCTCTCTAACATTTAATTTAGATTTTCTGTCAAAACGTTCAACTTCTCTTAGAGCTTTGTTAAATTCCACCTTGAAATTTGTTATTTGCGATATATTTGTAGATTTACTTTTTTCAGTATCAGATTCGAGTTTTCTTCTTTTTTGGCACTGGAGATGATCTGCTTGAGCCAATAATTTTTTAAAATCAGTTTCTTCATCAATATTTGAATTGGACTTTGGATTTTTATCAAACTTTAAGTGCTAAAGTCTGGGTAGGCTTATACACTGGTTTCGCATTTTTACCTCGTTCTAGGGACATATGTAAAAAATAATAATAATAATAATAATAATAATAATAATATTGAAGATGTGTTTTAGTATTTTCAAACGATTCGATATCTTATTATTTTACCATTATCATAAGCTTTTATTACTTTTATCAACTGCTATTTTGCTAATATTGTAATTTTTAATGATCGAAGTGGTTGGATTAAATAATTGTTTAACACTCAATAGAGCATAGTCTATATCACTATGGTATTGATAACACTATTGACTACAGCAGTGGTTCTCAACCACAGTGCCGCGGCACACTAGCGTGCCTCCAAACCTTTGACGGTGCCGTGAAAAATTAAGAATGAATTGTATGTGTGTAACTAGCTGAAACCCGCAAATTTTTGCAGTTATAAACATTGTAGATATTTCAATAAAAGTCTGTTACAATTAAACCTCTTTATACACAGGATTTCGTGTTTGAGTTTGTCCAAAAACTTTGACACAATTAAAACTTTTCACCCTTGAGAAAGGTACGAAAAAATTTTGTATAATTTATATTTTCTTAAATTTTTAATTTAAATTGTTATTTATTTATTTTTTGACCGAGAAGGAGCCCTTGGACTGCAGCCCATAAAGACCATGTCTAAATCTGATCCTGTTTTCGACGCTGTAATTGGCCGTGATTAAAAACTGGGTAAGAAACGTAATCCTGGATCTATTAAATGACTGTCTGTTTTTGTTGTCCTTTTTTTTTTGCTATAAGGTAATTCCGTGATAGAAGCATTCGCGAAGCGTTGTATTTTTATATCGCACGCATTGCAAGCTGTACACTCTCCAACGAAGAACCTCAGGAACAGCGTTGGCAGATGTGAACTGCTGAAAGTAGCGAGCTGAAGGACTGAGACTGCAAGAAATTTAAAAAGACTATATGACAAATTAAAAATGAAAATCATGTGCAAAAATCTGCTAGATTAAATAACAAATATAATTGTAAAATTTCTAGAAAATTCTAAAAATTAAAATAAATCAAATTTTGTTGCTATGGCAAAGGCTATTACAAATAGCTATTCATTATATATCTATACTTATATATATTATAAATCTTAAATTCGCTTAAAACGTAAGAACGGCTAAATTGTATTTCTTGATTCTTTTCATTACAGATTGCAACTGTCATTATGTCTGAAGAAACCTCATTGCCATTGTTGCCATTATAATGAATAGCTATTTGTAATAGCCTTGGTAATAACACATTTAGGCCTGGCGCACATTGAGACGCAGGGGGACACAGGCGACGCAGCGCAGCACAGCACAGAACTTTCTGTTCAAGCGGTGTACATAGACATGCGCGAATTGACACGCAGAGCAGGGCAGGGCAGGACTGTGCCTGTCCCACACAGTGTGGGTGACACAATTTCCTGTGCACGTGTCACATAGTACAATATGATATGGTGTTAAAACACTAAAATTAAATTGTTTCTATACACATTTTAGGACTTATTTATTTATCTGACATATATGTGGTTCTATGACATGTTTTAATTAAACAAATAAAGTTGTAAAAATGTAAGCGATGTGGAAAGGCTTTTAATTTATAAATAAGAATGTCTTAATACTAAATAGTCTCCAAAGAGAAATACTAATATCTGCTTCGGAATCCGATTCTGAACTTAAATAAGTTCTTCCATATTTCTGGAACGAACTCAGCCGCAAGAACTGTTTGGCAATGTGCGCGTGGAGCTTTGTCACGTCAAGGACAGGTCCTACCAGGCAGTCCTGTCCTGTGCTGCGTGCCTGTGTCTTAGCATCGGGTACTGGTCTAGTCACTAACAAGTAAGCCTATCCAAGTTTACTTTATTTCAGGTGTGGCCAACCTGTGGCGCTTGCGCTAAATGTGGCGCATTGTATGATTAGAAGTGGCGCACTGATCCCCAGAGAAAAATTAAAATTTCTTATATAATTTAACTATATATATTATAAATCTGAAATGCTTGCGTGCGCATGTTCAGTTATAACGCAAGAACGACTAAATGAATTTTTATGAAACAACTTTTGTTTGTTAGGAGATTTACGCAGGAAGCTTTAAAGGCAGGTATTGATTATTAGAAAAGGATTTTATATATTGTAATTGGCGTAAATTATTTGATATAAAAGCCAAGATGGAAGATTAACGCTATTTGAGCAATCTCATTATGTTGGGTTATAGTGGTCACGTGACATGTTAACTGGCCGATATCATTGGATAACTATGATTATGTCATTGGTAATTGAGCAGATTCGTTGAATCATAATAACCACGTGATTGTTACACGTGATCTCAATGAGACTTCTCAGTTATTAAATTAATGACGGCTATCGAGAACTGTGCTATATATTATTTCGTTTAACTATTGAACTTCTGATTTCATATTAAAAGATTTAAAGATTTTTTAATCTTTCTCTAATTTTCTATTGATTATAGCTTACATTACCTTATTCAGCTGTAATATGCTTAAGTTAAACTTTGATTAGTCTTAGTAACCACATGATAATATGCTAGTTATAATTTAAGAAAAAGAGAAATTTAAGTACAATGCTATGAACTGCCTGAGCAATGCCAGGCATGGGTCTGCTAGTGTATATATATATATATATATTATACATAATATAATATAAAATTGTTGTTATAATACAGTATATAAATTTTGGCATAAAATGAAATTTTAAGGTATTCAAGTTTTGCATAAGTATTTGCTTATATAAGTAAGCATTTTAAAGAAGGGAAAAGTAAAAAATTCTTACATAGGGAATGGAGGAGTTGTGTCAATGTTTACATAAGGTTTCAAAAATTTTAAAAATACAGTATAATTCATATGCTATAACTATTTGTATCATACACATCCATTTGGCTTGGTATGTAGTGCTGTACATTTGCACAAATGGCACTACATAACATTTTTATATTTTACTGTCTTTATTGTTGATTTTTAATATTAAACACCCTAAATGTTAATTATAAAGTTACAAAATATTATATACTTCCATATTTTCAAAATGTAGAAAAGGGGAAGAATTAATAAAATTTTAGATAATTTAAGAAGGGGTCAATAAATTGCTTAGGATGACTTAGATAGAGGAAGGATAGGTCTAAAATGACCAAAAATATGCTTATATAATAATTGAATACCCCTTAACAACAAACATTATATTTAAACATCTATGAAATGGGCACTTTGCATTATAGAACAAAATTTTAGACAACAAATGTTTTTGGCATATATTTTTCATCAGGTTACAACTAATTAGTAAAAGCAGTATCAAGTTTATTATGTATGAAACATTATATATTTTGAAAGTTTGGATTAATTTCCAAAACAGTATTTGTGATAAAATTTTTTAATTTTAATAAATTATTTTTACAAATTTGATATAGGTCTAATTTTTTTAAATTATTATAATGTAGGATTTGATAACATATTTTCTTAATAGTACAGTATATTTGAATATATACAGATTGTTTTATTTTCAATTTCAACAGAATAAAGAATTCCATCAATAAGTTTAATTTTTTTTAATTTTACCTGTCATTTTTGATGGGCATATTTATTAGTGTAATATTAGAAGCATAATTTTAGACTTTTGATATTTAACCTGTTTGCTACGTAAACTCTTCCCTTTATAAATCGATTGCTTTGACTAGTTACCTTTGTAAAGTCCTTTAATGTATAATAAACTATTGCTTAGTGTATTATTTGGTGAAACATAGCCATCTTTCACCATAATAGAATTAATTCCAATCCTTTAGGAGCACAATATACAATTTAATATGCTTTGAGGCATCATTTTAGAAGCATTTGTGAAATGCAAACATCTGGTCTCCTTTTTTGACATTGTGATGGTTTATGATTGAGTCTAGTATTTCAGCATTCTTCATCACCTTCACTTGTGATTTGTGTGGGAATCTGCTGATTTTCATTAGGAACTTTTTACATTGTTGTTCCTTCTAGGTCCACATTGGTTCAGTTTTAACTGTTCATCATATACAGGAAGAAAGTATACCTTAAAGAGTCAGTATTAAGTGTCACATTGAGATGGACGGGATCATACCTGACACATCTCCTGAGTGGCCCCGACCCCCTCTCCATCGATCCTCGTCTAGGAACAGTTCCACAGTTACAACGATAATAAAATTCATTCCGTTCTGCCCAACTTAAAATGTAGTTAAAAACTTGAAAAAATGTCTCCATTCTTTAAACTGAACTATCAATTTATTAGAAATTATTATCAAGGCTACAATATGCAAAAACAATATTAATTAACATAAAGAATAATACAACCTGTTATTCCCGTCTCTAAAACAATAGGAGTTACTCCAAAATTCATACCAAAAGTTAGTAGCCACACTGGCACATCTAAAAGCTTCGACCAACAAACAAACACAACAATTCGTGTTAAGACGGGAATCACCACATCACCTGGTGTATCCTTTTTTAAACAGTCAAACCATTTGCATAGTTACAAAATTTACAGATAATTCCATACAACTATTAAACTGCCTTCTGCACAATAAATTGCTATTAATAACAATAAATAAAGTTATAAACAGTTCAGTCAAACTTGTATACATGTCATCCATTGGTGTCAAGACCAATTCACAATCAACCAAGATGGCCGCCTCCATCCCGTCACCGCCTCCACAACAGAATCGTGGTAAGTATAACACCATTTTTCTCATCGGCGACAGATTTCCCACCTCTTCACAACATTGTTTTAAAAATCAATGGTATCATCTCTTGCTTATCCTCAGCTGTGAAGTGCTCTTTATATGTTGATGACTTCCAAATCTCCTACCCATTCACAAACATGAGAATAATAGAGAGACAGTTACAGACTGCTTTGAATTGAATCAGTAAATGGTCTTCTGAGAATGGATTTTCATTTTTGTTACAAAAGATATCCTCATCCACTCTTGTTAACATTGTGACCTTCATCTGGATCTGGAAATCCTAGGTGGCTTTTCTATTTCCAATGTAAATGAAGCAAATTTCTAGGCATGATTTTCAACAAAAAGTTCACCTTCCATTCCCATCTACTGTGACTTAAAGCAGGAGTCTCCACTACGGCCCTCAGGCCAAATGCCTCCTGCAATATGATTTTATCCGGCCTGCCAATTGGATTAATTTTTCAATAAGAATCCAGAAAAAAAATACATGGGATGTTGATAGATTTCAAATGCATTAATTAAAATTGTGTTTAAAATATATTCCCAGAATAGCAAAAAGTAAGTGTAATTCAATTTATGATCTTTTTGACTGTTAAAGGTCAGTTAAAATGAACTAACGAAAAAAAAAATTTTAAAGAATTCAAAATGAAAAAAAAAGTTACATCCGAATGGATTCAACTTTTTTATTTCCTTATATCTGCTTCATTATTATATTGATTTTTCTGCTTTCAATAAAACTCGTATATCTAGTTTTAGAGTTTTTTTGCTATGGCCCGCAGAACAATACTGAAATATCCAATGTGGCCTTCACGGTGAAAAGTTTGGAGACTCCTGTCTTAAAGGAAAGTATTCTGAAGTATTGAACATTCTGAAAGTCCTCTTTATCTTGGAGTGCTGATCAATGTTCAGTGTTGCATATATATCAGCCATTGATCCGATCAAAGCTGGACTACGGATCTCTGATTTACAGTTTGGCTAGAGAGTCTATTCTGTGGATTCTAGATCCCATTCACTATCAAGCACTTCATTTGTGCACTGGAGCATACCATACTTCACCTGAATGTACTTGTATGAAGAATCATTTGAACCTCCACTTTCCTTCAGTAGGAAACAACTGTTTCTCTTATACTATACAAAATTAAAGTTGCTGCCAAGCAACCCAACATGATGCAATGATTATGATCCCATGTTCTTTCATGCTCTTTGATGCTTGGCCTTTGTGCATCCCATCTTTCTGTCTGAGAATCAAGACATTTTCAATGCAATCAGTATAGATACTTCTTCTCTCTATCAGTCTGAGAACTTCTCCATTGCACCTTGAGATGTCCCATCCATATCTATGGATTTTAGCTTTTCACTATCATCGAAGGATATCATTTTGAACTATGTATTCACCAGCACTTTGCAGATTACCATCATTCGAACATGGATTCTGTTTCAATCTTTACAGACAGTTCTAAATCCAATGGCCATACAGGATTTGCATTGTCTGTGATGATAATGTATATTCTGAATAGATATCTATCCATCGGCAACCATATTCACTGTAGAGATACATGCCATACAAGTAACCCTGGTGCACATTGGGACAAAAGGCCATCATCAAAGCATTATCTATTCTAATTCACTTAGTGCACTGCATGCTCTGATCTCCTTGAAATTTTCTGCACATTCAGTCCTCGTTAGATTAGAAAGCTCCTTTCCTTAGTCAAAAAAGGGATACTCTGTAAAGTTTTGTTGAGTTCCAGGACTTGTTGGTATTAAGGGGAATGAACTGGCTGACACTGCTGTCATCCCTAACCACTTGCAGGTCTTCAGAGTCCTTTTTATCAATTTGAAACCCCCTCATCAAAGAGAAGCTGAAGCACTTTTGGGAGTATATGTGGAGTGAATAATCTAATAGCAAACTTCATAAAATCAAACCATTAATTGAGCAATAGGATTCCAGCTACCATAGAAACAGGAGAGGAAGTTGTAGCAAGGCTTTGTATAGGACACAGTCGGTTCACCCAGAAGTATCTTTTAATGAGTGAAGACTAGGCAGTCTGTATTCATTGCAATTCTCAGTTCTCTGTCTATTAAACATATATTAATTGAGTGTTCTTATTTTATAACAGAATACTTGTTGTATTTTAATTGTTCTAGCATTTTTGCCTTCTTGATAGACATTTGTGACTTTAATTTTATATAGTTCTATTTTACTGCTTGTTATCTATATTTATTTATACAGCATTTTATATATTGATTGATGTTTGTTTATAATTCTTAGTTTTGTTTGACTTTGTTGTTGTTTTGTTGTTAGCTATGGCTATTTACACTACTTTTTGTTATGTTTGTTTTAATTAATTAATTAAATTAATTTTACACATTTTTTTATACATTGTCTGACATAGCTTGGCCTATAAGGCCTTTGCACTATAAAGCCCTATACAACCAACCAACTTAATAAACTCTCAGATCAGTCTGTTGGTTTTAAAATTGACCAATCTAGTATGAGTATTTACTTCTAATCCTGCAAATATGAAATGAAAGTATACTAAAAACCAATATATAAATGGTGTTCATACTAGTTTGGTTCCAAGACACTATATTATATAAAACAGCTATCTTTAGGGCCATGTTCAAAAGGAATTATATGACAACAATTATGAGAAAGCAAAATAAAAAAAAATTTATTTCTATTATTTAGTATGTACTTGATTATATTTATAATTGTTTTATAGTAGAGTTTACCATAACTTTTTGTAAGATTGCTGTAGATTCTTGACATAAAGCAATTACAAAGTAGCTCAAACTTTAATCACATAATATAGCCTATCTATCAGAAAATAGTTACTATTTATAAAAAAAATCAATCAGAAAACAGTTTTGTAAGTTCAATAACTGTTATCCCAATAACAGTTACTGACCATACAAAAGATACCCCTAATACAAAGGAATCATAGTTTCATGTCAATATGGTATGATCCATGTCTAAATAAAAAGATTAAAAAACATAGATACTATTGTGTAATGATAAAAACTCTCATAAGCAGGAGCTAGCTTCAGGAATATAAAGATATCAATATATAACATAGACACAACAACATGAAGAATACATTGGATACTGCAATTTCAAAGACAGATTTAATAAGTGTAGGCAAAATATCTCCTCTCTCAAAACTAACATTGCTTTAGCTAAGAGTTCTGTGAATAAAATATACAGATAAATAGGGTTAAGAAATGCTGTTGAAAAAAGAAAAGAAAAAAAATAAACTGTAGGTGATTAATGATAATTTCTTAGAGAAATTACCTATATCTTGGAGTAGGGATTTTAACACAGCAGTGAACTGTGAATAGCATTTATAAAAAGCAAATGTTCTTTATAAACATAGACTAATAAGTGTTTTATGTAAATTCATAAATAGCTAAATGTCTAATGATTATATGTGTATAGTTAATATTTTGTCCAGTTAATATTATGTAATATTTTGCTATGTTAGAAATTGTTACATAAAAGAAATATATTTTAATAAATTAGATTAATTGGTTAATTAAAAGAAATATGTAATGTTATTTGAATGTACATTTTTAAAAACCTGCACAAAAAATATTTGTTTTTGAAAATGGAGAGGAGATGATTTGAAAAATAGCTGAAAATGCTACTATTTATTGCTAATTAAAAGTTTTTTTCTATTAGTCTATGATTTTTAATTGTATGTAGATAAATGAAAATGTTATTGAATTAAATAAAATTAATTTAATCTGTCTAATGCTGTAGATTTGCTAGGTTATTTTAAATAATTTAAAATTCCTTTTTTTATTTACTTTTATAAGTTCTTATACAGTTTAAAATGAGTAGTTTTTACAGTTTTCAAATGAATAATTGTATTATGAGATACACATATATTATAAAATGCATAAATCTAAAACAAACTTTTAGCAAAATGACATATATTTTATAATATTAATGTATATATAAATAACTTCTTATTTTTTTTTCTAAAAAGTAATGAAATATAAGAAATCATTTTAAATATTTTTTAAATAAAAGCCAAATACAGCATTAAGAAATCAGGATATTTGTTATAAATTAGATGTAGCTATTTTAGTTGATATTGTTTTATTTACTTAAATTGTCAACCAAGTAGTCTCATCTAAATTGTAACAAATATCCTAATTTCTTAGTACTGTAGTTGACTTATTTTACATATTAGATGTTTTTGATGTGATATCATTTATTTTTTAGATGAAAATCGTTTTTCTGCAAGAGAATTCTAACAACAACATGTTAATACATCATTAAATGTCCTATTTATTTTAGTTTGGTAAATTTGAATTGAAATTTTTAGGAAACATTTAATAAAATAATATACATACAGAATATCAAATTTTGTTGAAATTGGTTGAAGATTTCATGATGAAAAAACCTATTTTTTCATTTTAGCGATATTGAACTGTATTTTTCAGAAAGCTTTAATAAATATAAGTAACATTCTACCTTCCAAATATGTTTGAAATTGGTTGAACAATATTATCTATAGAAACATTTCTATAGAAGAGAATCATCCTCTTCTACACCTTTTGATTTTAGCCCAGTTAAGCTAAATTTTCAGGTTTTAATGGAGTAGGATATGCCTATATTCCAAATTTGATCAAAAATGGTTAAACAATGCAATATGTAGAGGTATTTATGAAAAAGGACCTTCATTTCCCTCTTTATTTTTCCTGATTGAGCTGAAATTATCAAGGGATCTCAAGTAATCTAAGAAATACTTATATTTCAAATTTCATCTATATTAGTTAAATAATGTGATTTGTAGAGGTATCTGCAGAGGGAAGAGGAGGAGAAGAAAAATTACTCTTATTTTTGCAATTTTTAAACTACTTTAGTTCTATTATTAATTGTATTTGAAATTTCAAATTTGAAATCAATATCCTATTGAATACTTTTTTCAAATGCAACTGTCAGATTAATAATAATTAACTTCAGACCAACGCTAAGAAATACTTATATTTCAAATTTCATCTATATTAGTTAAATAATGTGATTTGTAGAGGTATCTGCAGAGGGAAGAGGAGGAGAAGAAAAATTACTCTTATTTTTGCAATTTTTAAACTACTTTAGTTCTATTATTAATTGTATTTGAAATTTCAAATTTGAAATCAATATCCTATTGAATACTTTTTTCAAATGCAACTGTCAGATTAATAATAATTAACTTCAGACTTAATAATAATTAACTTCAGACCAACTTTTTTGCTGTAATGACTTGTAATAAGAGTCAATCATGACTATTGTAATTGGCTTAAGAATCATTGCCATTCCTGTTGTTCTATATTTTGGTATGATACTATTGATGATTTAAACAAGGTATAGTATTTATTAAATATAGAAACTGTTTCTTTACTTGATTAGAATTATATACATTATGCTGTTTGTATTGATTTAAAATTTATGTTGCTGTTAATATTATAATGAACAAATTTAAAATTTCAGCTTTTGTTAAAAATATAAAAAATTACTGGAATTTTTGTATTATCAATTTTATAAAAATTAAATCTTTCTATGAAAGAATTGATTTTTAACAAATTAGACAATTGACAAATACGTTGATGCCTTTAATATATTTTTTTAATGATATGATTGCTTAATAAAACTACAGTATATATAAATGTTTAATTAATTCAAAATTTTGAAAGAAAACTAAAAATTTAGTTTTGCTTCAAACAAGCAAAATTCTAAAATCATAGAATTTGTTTTATAGAATAAATTTATTTGCAGATGAAAATTATACAGAGTTTATAATGAATCAGAAATGGGAATTGGAATTAAATAATTATTATTTAATTCCAATTTCTTTTTGATACATTTATCAGTTAATGTTTTATTAAATATTTTGTTAATATTTTGATTGGAATTTAAAAATAATTTTAAAGTTTATATAGTATAAAAAAATGTAGAAAAGATTTAAGACTAAGAAATATATCAAAAGATTGAAAGAATATTCCAATGAATATTTAGAAAATATATATTAAATGAGTGAACTTGAATTAATTTCACTTAAATTATTATTTTAGTTTTAAATATATTTCTGATCCTAGTAGATTTTAAATAACTATGGAATATGATTTCTTTATAAAATAACTTTAGTGTCAGTGATGATAATCTATAAATATTTTTACCAAATCTTATTCTAATAGTGAATACATATAAATGCAGATTCCGTATGAAATCTGTTGTTGCTGCAATAAAATAAATCTGGATTTTAAAAATAATTGAATTTATTAAGCTTTTATTTTTGTTATATGATAAATACTGATAATAAAATTTATGAAAATAAACCTGTAGTTCTGCCATTCATGAACAGCATTCAAGGGGGAATTTTCCAACAGGATAATGCTGTTGCGTTATCCTGTTGGAACTGCAACGTTTGTTGTAACGCAACGTGCTCTACAGAGTGTCGACATGTTATCTTGGCCTGCGAGATCACCAGATCTGTCTCCAATTGAGCACGTATGGGATATCATTGGACGACAACTCCAGCATCATCCACAGCCAGCACAGACCGTCCCAGTATTGACAGAACAAGTACAACAAGCATGGAACTCCATACCACAAAGTGACATTCGGCACCTGTATGACACAATGCATGCACGTTTGCAGGCTTGCATTCAAAATTCTGGAGGTTACACCGGCTATTAATGCAACAGCATTTCACATTTGAAATGCATTTTCTTGAGCTTAAATTAACCTGTGATCTTGAAAATTTAATCAATTAAACATGTTAACTACACAAATGCATTGTCCAAATTTCATTACTCTACAATAATTTTTTCTTGGTGTTTAAATATAACCATATCATCATATTTTTAAAAGGGCTGAAAAACGTGTAAGTTTGTATGGTGCATCTTAAGTAAAAAATGAAACAATTGACACATGAGCTATAAAAGGTTGGCCACCTCTGTCTTATTTGATATTATTTAATTTTTAATGGGCAGGATTCGAGAATACCTGCTGCGAGTTTTCGCGTCTATCAGTAATGCGACATACTGAAGTCAAATCATCGCGCCGTGTAGCCGTCGCCACATAATTATATACCTTCATGGTGTATATAAGCGCAACGCCGCGAAAACTCGCGACAGGTAATCTCGAATCTTGCCAAAATCTGGATTTTAGTAGTTTACCGAAATAATATACAGCAAAGTACTCGACATCCACCATTAATTTTGTAACTGGATTAAATGATCAAGTGATTATTGCACGTGACTGTTATAATCCAATGACGTTGATCAGATAGTAAAGAATACCACGTGGTTATTGTAACCCAATGAGATCGCTCAAAGGAACAGACATAAAGTAGCACACCACTACATGGTCACTAAGCCTAATCAAAGTCTAACCTAAGTATATTACGGCTAAATAACATAATGTAAGCTATAATCAATAGATGATTGAACACACATGCACGGATATTTAAATTTATACGTATAGATATATAAATATATATATATATATATTAGACATCTCTAATAGCACACTACCACGTGGTCATTAAGCCTAATCAATATAAAATTAAAGAAAAATTAAAAAATCTTTGAAACCTTTTAATATAAAATCTGAAGTTCAATAGATTAACGAAATAATATATAGCACTACAGCACAATGCTTGATATCCACCATTAATTTAGTAACAACGGGCGCGTTCCAAACTTCAACAGCAAGTCATCAATGATTAGTCTCTTTTGACGTCAGAAATAACTCATCAGCTTGTTTCTGTTTCTGTTTCTGTTTAACGTCGTTGTTTCTTTTTGACGATGATAATGATTTGTTACACTCTCTAACTTTTAAAATCTTATCATCTAGCAGGAACTACTTTTTCTGCGACGTTAGAAAACGGTGTAAACCGATGCTAAAAAGTCATCGCAATCTAGAGGTGGTGTGTGTTGACATCGGTTTACACTGTTTTCTAACGTCGCAGAAAAAGTAGTTCCTGCTAGATGATAAGGTTTTAAAAGTTAGAGAGTGTAACAAATCATTATCATCATCAAACAGAAACAACGACATTAAACAGAAACAAGCTGATGTTGAGTTATTTCTGACATCAAAAGAGACTAATCATTGATGACTTGCTGTTGAGATTTGGAACGCGCCCGTTTTTATTATATAAGGTAACTCGGGGGAAGATAAGAGTGGGAGGAAGATGACAGTTTTGTGATATTTCGTTCACACGCGAACAGTTGGCAGGGCTTCCTGCAGTCTAACGTGGAGGCATCCAGTACGAAGGCTGTTGTTGTGAATATTCAGTATTATATCCACTTTAATCGACGTTAAATCAAGAATTACATCTTCGAACTTGGTAAGTAAACATAATATTTCGTTGTCCGTATATAAGTTTAACGCTGGATGTACTAGCCCACGAAGCTTAATCTCCTCATGATGTTCTGTCATGCGTTTCTTTCTGAGCACATGGCAGCTTAAAACAATATGGCGGGTCCCATAAACAAAAATAAATCAAACTTCCATCTTCCTTCAGTACATGGGGGAAGATGGAAGCTATTAATGGTCTTTCATTCCTTAAATATTTCAAGCAATTAATGTGAAAATAATTAAAGCTCTCAATGTGAAATACTTATTTATGTATAGATTCAAATCATTTTGAGAATATAAAATGCATTTTATTCTAAGTAATTCTTAAAGGAAAAAAGGAAAAAGCAATCAGCTGAATTAATGACAACAGAAGAGAAAAGGGAGGAAATGAAAAGGAAGAAGACTGTTCCAGCGAAACCAAAAGGAAAAAAAACCAACAGAAGAGAAAAAGAAAATTGAGTAGGTCATCATCATCCTCTTCAATTTAGGATATTGTGATAGGCAGTAGTGATGACGAGGATGTTGAATATCAGGATTTTTGTGTTGAGTGTAAGGGGTATTATTATGATAAGAAGGGACCGAAATGTGACTGGATTGAATGCATTAAATGCAAGAAATGGTTGCATGATATTTTTAGTAAAGACAATTCCACTTGCAAAAAATGCTAGAGAATAGTATGCTATTTCCATTCTTTTGCCTTTTCCATTGTAAAGGCAAAATATGTAAGTGTCATATATATATAAAATGTTCTTTTAAATGTGTTTTTCTATGTTCTTGCAAACATCATGTGTTGTGCCATCACCCCCCATGGTAACTGACATTTTCTCCAAATGGTGGGGAAGATGTCAGTTTTGTTTCATTTAATTTAATTGCTCTTTTTATCTTAGCACGTTCAAAAAAATCATTTTTTATTTTCCCAGTTAATAACTAAATAAACAAGATATATATTGATATAATTTACATATTTTTTCCACTCCACATTCTCATGGTAAATAAAGTTATTGTTAACTGTGCCATCTTTCCCCGAGTCACCTTAGATTGTATGAATCATTATATTATCAAGAGTCAAACGTGGCTGGCTGGCTGGATGGATGTCCCTTTTTCGGTGGAACTACTGTACCGATTTCTATAAATATGGGTATCTTTAGAAAAGTCTAATTTTTGGATGTCTGCGACAGCCCGAATTATTTGTTGTTATTAATAATTTAAAAATTAAAGAATAGAAATTAAATTGAAATTGTAGTTCCTCTAAAAAGACAGAATTCGCAGATGGCGCTGTAACGTAATAATGGATGTCATTTTAAGATTCCCTCTTGGATTCCCTACACGAGTTCGGAGGTGTTTTTGTCGTTATATACAGTATTATTAGATTAAATCACAAGATTATATTTCTGCTCATTTATATGAGCGGGTAATTTCTAGTATATATTAGTAGTGAAACGTGGTTGGCTGGATATCCCTTTTGCAGACGAACCACTGTACCGATTCCTATAAATAGGATATGGTTAAAAAAATCTAACCCTCGAATTCCTGTGACAGTCAAAATTTTTTGTCGTTGTTCATAATTTAAAAATTGAGGAATAAAAGTTAAAGTCAAAACATGAATCTGACTCTCTGCACTTATACCACACAATCGGTAGGTATTATTCACCATAGATTTACCTCTATTCATATTAACTTTTACTGGTAAATTGTTACTCAACATCTTTATAGCTTTAATATAATTTGAACCCTTCAATAAAGGGCAAAAGCCCCATAACCATGCATTATTAGAAGGATTTTTACTTATCAGGGAATAACCATGTCCCTGATCAGATTTGAGCAACCTATCCAGCATATCTTGATGTAATTTCCTCCAATGTGTGGAAATGATATTTTGATTTAAATCAAAATATTACTAATTATAGTTTCTCTAAAAAGACAAAATCCGGAGGTGACGCTATAACTTAATAAGGGCCGCCATTTAATGATCCCGTGTACGAATGTGTCTATAATCTGAAAGTAATAAATAAGAATAAATATAATAATCTGATAATAAAAATTCATTGTTAAATCTTAATTATTATTTAAAATATTTAGGTGTGCCGCCAAATTTTAAACTATTAAAATGTGTTCCTCAATCAGAAAAAAGGTTGAGAACCACTGGACTATAGCATTGCAAGAATACGGATATTTTTCTATATTTTAACTATTAATTTATTTTAATTATTATGTATTTTAATCATTTATAACATATTTTCCGGGAAAAAACATAAAATTTACAAAATTATTATGCTATTTCTGTGCCCTTTACACTAATTAATTTTGAACTACAGAGAATTGGGGAGGATATGCCGCATTGATACAAATAATTCACGATAATTTAAAATCAGGACAATTTAGGGGGCTTTGCGCATGTACATGCTATCAATCGATATCAGATATGGATGACAGTTGACAAACATCTCTGATTCCTCCGATTATCAACTGATTTTTGCCTGAAAATCAAGTGATTACTAGACAGATTACCAAAAGTTTCTGTTGCTAATTCTTTAACGAATTATTATTCATAACAAAAATTAGGAAAGACATATAAGGGTATAATTTCAGGGGTGTTCAACTCAATCGATCGCGGAGCGATTTTTGGTCGATTTCTTGTTTATTCTTCCCAAGTTGATTCCTCCTTGCAAATTTAATTAAAAACTGAAAACAATTTATCTATCATTTATTTATATTCTCTTTAAGTGTATTGCTATTGTTTATTTATTTTTCATTAAAATTGTCAAATCACTAATATTCTTATTATTTGGAAGTATACACATGAAAATTTTCCAATATTAACTGATATTGCGCAAAAATTTCTGTCGTGTTTCGGATCGACATAATTGTCAGAATCCGCTTTTTCAAATAGGAACGTCAAAAAAAATCAAGAAACCAAATTACAAATGATCATTTGGATGATTGTCTGCGATTGGCCACTTCTTCATATCAACTGACGATGAAAATATTGCGAGCTCCAAACAATGCCAAATTTCACATTAACTTTAATATTTTTTTTAATCAACCAGCATTTTCCTGTAATTTATGAGTCCGTAATCAATCTGTGGTTTCTAACTTTGGTTTTCTAAAATAGAGAAATAGATATTTTATTTCAATATATTTATTTGTTGAATTAAAATAATTAAAAGGGATAAATAAATTTTTAAATACATAAATAAAGTTCTTAGGGCTGGGAGAGTGGGTCGTCCGAAGTGAGTGAGTGCATTTAACTGCATACTTGTACGTAATCAGATATTAGGTTGGGGTAACGTGATCTTTATAAGAGAGTTGATCACCGAATAACTTAATATAGAAAAGTAGCTCGCATAGTAAAAACGGTTGTACACCACTGGTATATGTCATCGATTGCATAAACCTTGTAGTCATTTTTGCCATCTTGAATATTGCCATTACATTTCATGTTTGTTATTAATTTTAATTTTGGCAGTACGATTGTTATTGTGGTAATATGCCACACGGACGCCGCACAACATTTTATTCCGTTTTCATTAAATCGTTTCAATACTTATTTTTGATCTTTTTCATTCCAAAATGGAATAAAAGGGGAAAAAGAATAAAAGAACGGGAAAATAAAAGAAGAATTAAGTTTGTCCGACTATTTGTCTGTCCATTGTCTGTTCTGTTATCTGTCCGAAAATACGATAACAAACGCAAATAATATCGTGAATGTGTATGTTATCGGGATCCAATGGAGAACCAAGACTATTAAAAATCGACATTCTTTATGCAACTATTCAATCATTAATTCAATATTAAATGAGAAAACTATCCTACGTTCTGTAAGATTTTAAACCTAAAAACAAATATTTTTAGATTTCCAAAATTTGAAATTATTCGGTATACTTTATGGAATATCTCAAAATTACGAACTAACGAAATTAATTCTCGTTTAATCAGCATTAAAAATAGTTCTTATATATCCGCAGATATTAGAAGATACTGATCTTAATATTTATTATTTTCAATAACCAACAGCAGTACAATACTATACTGTACTTAAATCAGATTTTTTCAAACTCAGAATTCAGCCTCATTTCTCTATAGACAACTCTTTTCTAATAAAATTAACGAAATGAAAATAATTTTATTTATTAGTTGTAATACCTTTAAATGAACATCGTGTAATTTTATATACAGTATTTTAATTATTTATTATACATTAGAAAAAAATATTCTCCAAATAAACATCAACTCAAAACAAATTCCTGTACAAATAAAAACTTTTGTTTCGATATTAAAATTTGAATTGTTTTTTAAATGCATAAGAAGAAATTCGGTAAAACAAAACAAAAAATCATGAATATTTTATATGAAGTAACAAAAGTTTAGTATAATAATAATAAAATGAGCATTAAACAAATAATAAAACAAAATATTTAATTCCGTGAGCTTAAATAATAATAAGATACTGGTTTATGAAAAGATCGTAATAATATTAAATAACTTATGTACTTATGAAATAAGTTGGAACGCGGTATAGAAATGAGCATTAAACAAATAATAAAACAAAATATTTAATTCCGTGAGCTTAAATAATAATGAGATACTGGTTTATGAAAAGATCGTAATAATAATAAATAACTTATGTACTTATGAAATAAGTTGGAACGCGGTATATTTTTTATTGAAAAAGCAGCGAATTTATTTACTGCATTTTTATATTAAATAATAAAAATATTATAATGAAACTAAATTCAATTATCTTTATCATCACAGAATTACGATAGTTACTGCATAATTTTAGATTTTTTTGTGTATCTTATTTTCTCACTATTAATTTATTCAAAAAATCTGAGATCAATTTGATGTATCTACTGGAAATCTATCACTATCAACATGCATCTATCGTTCTGAGAATAAAGAAGAATTCAAGTTCTCTCCGACACAAATTCAGGAATGCAATCGGTAGCAAAATTATTTCGTGACAAATTAACAAAACTGTGATCCACTTTTCATAAAAAAATGCCGATTTGATTCTTTCCGTTTCGCACACCTTTTAAACCTAACTTATTTTGCTTTCGAATTTACTTTCTATACGCAATTTTATATTGATTTTTAATCTAAAAATCGATTTTTTTTACTGTTGTAAACCAACAGAATATTCTGTAATGGCGGAAAATAAATCTATTGACCGGAAATAAGGAATCAAAAATTCCAATTATCCCGAGTTATAAATCGAATTTTCAGCTGAATATTCTGAAAGATTTCAATGCTTTTTCCCGCATCCAAATGACGACATAAAATCAAGGCTAAAATTTCCACATTAAAATGTTTCCAGCAATGCGTTTATGCACAAAAGCGCAACAAGAGCGAACCTATGGCACCTAAGAATTAAATTATTTATATTATTAAACTAACCTAATGTAGAATTAATATTCTTGAACTCTAGGGAATTCAAAAACCCGCTACTTCTAAGAGTGTCAATAAATATATTGTCTTCGCGCCACTGATTTTCAGCATGTATTAAACAATCAAAAAAAGTTTGTCTAGATCAGGGGTCGGCAAACTTTTCAGGCGGAAGAGCCAAACCTGTCCCTCACAACAATTTAAAAATTATTCGAGAGCCATAAATATATTTCGCGCAACTACACTACACAAAAAACAACTACACATACTTTCTCCTAGATTCCCTGCTTTCACATTTCGCCATTGCTAACGTTGTCTTGCCCAGTAGAGGACCCCAGTGCTCAACCAACCCTTCCATTCCTTCTGTATACCCCTCCACATTTGCTTTCCCCTCTCTGACATCACGCTTCGCGCATCTTAATGCCATGAAGTTTTGCGAACCTATAAAACAAATGAAATCACAATTATGTGAATAAAATTCCTTAAAATTTTATAAATGAAACTATTATAGTTTTATTTTCATTTTCAATTTTACTTCAGAGCCAGGTGTACATACCCAAAGAGCCGCAGTTTGCCGACCCCTGGTCTAGATCCCAAACTTTTTTTGACTGCGTACCCCTAAGACAGAAAAAATAAATGGCGCATACCCCCAATTGATTAAGCAGAAATCTAATGTAATTAGTATTTTAAAGAGGAAATAAGGCCTTATGTAATATTCAAAAAGGCTATTATTGCACATAATTTTTATTATAAATATAAATACATATTTATTTTTCTTATTACAATTTAATGAGAACAATGGACTTGCATTTGTTTAATAATCTCTGAAAATGCAGGTTTAATGTTATCTGACATTGCGATATGAAGATCTTGTTTCAAGTTTATTTTGATATTTAGTTTTAATACCCATCATTGCAGAAAATGATACCTCACATAGGTAAATAGAACCGAACGGTAGGAGTGCATTGGCTGCTGTGTTTACTAAAGTCGGGATATTCAGATTTTAGTCTCATTCACTAATCGTGAAGAAATTTTTATCTAAATTCGTTTAGTAATGTACTGTATTTTATATTGACAAACTGCTCTTGAAATGATATCGGCAGATGTCTTCAATTTTCATTTTCAGTAAATGGTTATAAAATTCATTGAAATTCTTCTCCAGGAAGATCTGTGAATAGGTTACAAAAATGTTTCTAAACTTCTTAAATGTGTAAATATTAGACTTTTTGTTTGTTCCACAGTCACATTATTTTCGTCAACGAAATCAGATAAGGATGGAAACATTTCTAAACACCCATTTTCAAATTTCTTCCTCACAGCACCATTTTCTTTCGTACCCCGAGGTATCGTACCTCACTTTGGAAACCACTGGTCTAGATGATTGGATATAATCTTTAATTCTAAAAGTTTGTATTATATTAAAATCTAAATACTTATTTTATACTGAAATGAACATTTAAGTAGCTTCAGCTTATCTGATTGAACTGAATTTTAAAAATATGACTTTTCTTTAAAATTGAGATTCTATTTCGAATCTCGATTTATAATTACACCAAGTTAAGCCAAAAATTCATCTATTTAATATTACTACTAAAATTTACATACTATAGTACTCGTAGATAAGTCTAATTTCATGATAATAAAGGCTAATATAAATTTTGATTTTATATATTTTTCTTTAGAATTATTCTATTGTGTGCAAAAATGAATAATAATAATAAAT